>JASDQU010013947.1:60562-73566 GCA_032191745.1 Picea mariana | reverse complement strand
AATAGAAATCGTGTATTACTGTATATCTGTGTTTATGGTTGCATCTCTGATATATTTCTGTTATATTACTGGATATACGCGATATCTCTGTGCATTTCTTTATTATATCTCCGCTCTCATTTCGTGCCGAAAATAATCCGGATCATGTTACACACAAAGGAGAAATTTGAAAACAAACAGAAATTAAGACCAAATCATTGTGAAATTTGTTTATTCAAAAAGCTAAGGTCAGAATAAAGGCGTTTCATGCAAATTTTGTCCCAAATGTTTTTGAAATGACAACCATTATGGCCCCAGCTGCCAAACTACCGGGACATCAGAAGCTCATTAATACAATTAGGGTATGCCATTAAATATTCTCCTAGTTCTGGTTGAATTCTCAGTTAGACGCTATTATTTTTTTTCCACAATAACTTACCCTATCTTCGTTAGAGAATTACCTGGGGCTGCGAGTCACCTCTTTTTCCCATCCATGGATAGCACTAAGCCTGTCAGGTTCACAACAATGATTAGATATCCATGCATTATTGACCGCGGGGTAACAAATTTCTAAATGCCACGATTTGGTTAATTAATAATTATTCCAATGTTATCTTTAATTATTAATCCAGTCGAAGTTCAGACTTGCTTAGAAATGTCCATTTAATGTTGATTTATGTGCCTTTACTTGGCATAACGGTTCGACTGCTAATAATATTCCTGCACCAATAAGTTGAGGAATTGAATTTATCATCTGCTGACAAAGGAAAGGTGGTTTTATAATTCTTGTTATAAATAGTTTGGTCCAAGCAACACTTACCTTTATCTTTTAAATGATATAAAATTCCATTTCTAAATTAATATAGGTTGAGTTAAAAAGGGGAAAAAGAGGGATTTTTATTGTTTTTTGGATACTATATAAAATGTAATGTCTTTTAAGCGAAGTAAAATTTCTTAACTTTTATAACCTGCCTTGTCATCTTTATGTGGTGTTGGGTACATGCTTCATTCATTTCTAATTAAAAATATTGCAAGTTTATAATGAATGGCTAGTTTATAAATTAGACAGACTAGTTAGATTTTAATTAATGATTAATTATATTTTTAATTATTAATCCAATCGAATATTTAGACTTGCTTAGTAATGTTCTTTAAATGTTGAATTAGATGGTACTCTRTTGTCACTTGTAATTTTAGAATTGTGCAAATGAATTTGTTTAAGGCTAATTTAGATTGTACCTTAATGATATTTTGCATTTTAGACATACTAAGTTGGGCTCGTATTAGATGATTAAAATAGACTATAATTACTAACTAGCTTGACTCGGCTATTGATCAGGGTTTGGCGAAGTTGTTTTTAGCTTGTGCTTCCTGTTGAGGGTGTTTTGGTTCCTTTTAAATAACTTTTGTACTTAGTTTGTAAACATTTAATCTGCTTGGTTGCTCACTGTAAGGGTTCTAGTTACTTGTGTACTTAATTATTGGTTGTTAGGAAGATTGTTGTTAGCTTAGTAGGTTTTGTCTTCTTGTGTCGGGTAGGATGTAGACACCTCCTTGTTCCTCAGAACAATAGCCATCCCTGAGACCTTAAATGGTCAAAATCGATGGGAACCTGGGCTTGAGAATTTCTTATGTGTCCTGGAGGTCCTAACCATTGCAAGGTAGGACAGGCGGGTAGTTATTATTATTCTTGTTAGGTCATCATGTTGTTGTTATGTGAGTTACTTACGTGGTGTACATCGTTGTGATTGCATTGTTGAGTATAATGTCATGTTTACCTTCCCACACAGACACACACAAAAAAAAAATTGCACTTGTTATGTGAGGCCCGATATCATGACAAAACGAGAGGTTCATTACATATGGTATCAAAGCAGATTCAACCCGCGACCTAGGATCACTATGGCTTTTATTGATATCATTTGATATATTGTTGCTAATCGAGTTGACTTGTGTGCGTGCAGGTAATCATGGTTAGAGGTTGTCATAGAGGAAGACGACGGGTGCTAGGGGAGGAGGCGTGACACCTCTAGTAGCATCCACGCCTAAGGGGTCTAATGCCTAGGGAGACGAGAAGGTTCTCGAACAGGAGAAGATAGCAGTTGGTGATGTAGTCGAAATGATAAGATCTTTTCAGCGCATGTCCAGGGCACTGATCAACCATTTGGACATAGATGCGGCCAGGGTGCCAACACCCACTAAGGTCCCACCACGCACTCCAGTTAGTACTGGTAGCATTCACCATGAACTCGAGAAGGTCAAATTTCCCAAGTTCTTTGGTTCCCCAGACGACGCAGCCTCCGAGGCATGGTTGGAGAACATGGCGATGTGCTTTGCACTTTGCGATTATACCTCCAACATGAAGGCCTGCATGGTGGTATTTCAACTGAAGGGGAGCACTCTCCTATGGTGGAAGATGCTCCTACCGTAGCTAAATATGGCTGTCGAAGACGTGTCATGGGAATTGTTCGAGGAACAGTTCTAAGAGAGGTACCTTTCAGAGGAATTCATTGAGCAGCAACTCAATGAGTTCAACGCCTTATGATAGGGTGGTCATACGGTGCCTGAGTATGACGCCCATTTTATGGAGCTGCTCTGGTATGCTCCGCCACTTAACACTGAGAAACTTAAGGTCAACAGGTTCCTGTTCAGCCTTAATGACAGCATACGTGCAAAGGTCAGGATTCTGATGCCTCAAACCTTGCATGATGTCATCCAGAAGGCCCTCATAGCAGAGGAGGAGCTTATCAGTGGGGGTCATACCAGGAATCTAGTGAGACCAGCAGGGTAGGTGTCATTTGGAGCACATAAGCGTTAGACACCAGCCAGACATACGCTAGGATATCGTGGCTTCCAGAGGAGACCCACTTTCACGACACCCTAACGACCGACACCTCAGCAGAAGACACCTTATCGGGGACCACAACATCAACAATAACATCACCCACAACAACAACATTTTAGGACTGTTCAGCAGAACAAACCAAGGTTCCAGGCCCATGGGCCGTCATCTTCTACTTCGGGTACTAGGACTACTAGGCCGAAGAAGGGATGTTGGATGTGTGGGAAGCCAAACTACGAGTGTGATTGCCCTGTGGAGAGGACTAGAGTGTCTGGATCATCTGAACCCACTACCATGGGAGATACGGGCAAGGCCCATCGGATTCATGTAGTGGTGAATAACTACAAGGTAGAGCACCATTCGACTGTGCTCGAGATGACAGGTACCGTCACTGACCAGACCCTTAGTATTTTGATAGATCCTGGTGCTACCGAGAGTTTTATTTATGGTGCAACACTAAAAAGGATTAAGGTAAAGGTAGTCGAACATGATGAGTTTAGCTTCATGGAGATGGCTTTGGGAGCCAAACAAAAGGTTGGAGGAAATATTTTGGGATGTATCCTTAACCTGGGGGAGTTTTTCACCAGGGCCAACCTGTACATCACGATCTTAGGATCCTATGACATCATGATTGGTATGGAATAGTTGGAATCGCATGAGGCGATACTCAACTATAAGATGAAATGGTTAAGCTTGGTCAATGAGGAGGGACAAAGACGTGTGATTGTAGTACGGAACCAGGGAGTTTCCCTGAGGTTCATCTCTTCCTTACAACTATAGAAGAGTATGTGCAAGGGGTGCAAGCTTTATGCGATCATTACATTAAATGAGAAGGGAGTAGCGGAAGGTCTAGAACAATTTCTAGTGGTGAAGAGTTTACGTATTTCTAGAGGAGTTACCTAGGATGTCGTCGGAGAGCGAATTGGAGTTTACCATAGACCTAAAACCAAGGAATGAACCGATAGCAAGGATGCCTTATCGGATTTCGACCCCGGAGTTACAAGAGTTGAAAATGAAACTAAAAGAGTTGCTGGCCCTGGGACTAATATGTCCTAGTGTGTCACCGTGGTGTGCTCTTGTTATTTTCATACGAAAGAAGGATGGGTCATGAAGGCTCTGCATTGACTACCGTCAATTGAACAAGGCCACAATCAAGAATCAATATCCGTCGCCAAGGATTGATGATCTATTCTATCAAATGAAGGGCATGGCAGTGTTCTCAAAGATCGACTTGCGATCAGGATATCACCAGTTATGGATCAAGGAGGATGATGTCCCTATGATTGCCTTTAAGACGAGATTTGGACATTACGAATTTACTATTTTATCATTTGGACTGACAAACGCCCTAGGGGTATTTATGAGTTTGATCAATGGGGTGTTCCGCGAGTACTTGGACAAGTTCGTCCAAGTATTCATTGACGATATTTTTATTTACTCTTGGATGATGGGGGATCATGATGAGCACTTGCGCTTGGTGCTGCAATGTCTGTGAGAGCACAAATTGTATGGGAAGTTATCCAAATGCTCATTTTATCAATCGAAGATTCACTACTTAGGGCATGTCATCTCCGATGAAGGCATCATCATGGATCCAGCAAAGGTCGAGGCTATTATGGAATGGATTACGCCAACGAATGTCCCGAAAGTGTGTATCTTTATGGGTTTAGCAGGATACTATCGATGATTCGTCAAGGGATTTTTGAAGATAGCAAGTCTGATCACGGAGCTGCAGAAGAAGAACAAGAAGTTTGTATGGATCGAGAAATGCGTGGAAGCATTTCAGAGGCTCAAGGAATTGTTGACAACATCTCCAATACTAAATGTCCCCTACATAAACATGGACTTCTTGGTATGCACTGACGCATCCAAGGAGGGCTTAGGCGGGGTCTTGATGCAAGACGGACGAGTGATTGCTTACATTTCGAGGAAACTAAGAAGGCATGAGGAGAACTACACGATGCACGATTTGGAGTTATTAGCCATTGTATATGCATTGAAGTTTTGGAAACACTACCTTGTTGGATGAAAATTTGAACTAAGGACTGACCATTGTGGACTACAAGACATATTTACGCAAAGAGACCTAAATGCGTGACAACGACGTTGTTTGGAATTGCTTAGCGAGTACGAATTCTAGATTACTTACATAAAAGGAACAGTGAATTGAGTGGTGGATGCATTGAGTCAGAGACCATGCATCTTTTCGGTGTTGCCTCTTCAAATGAATCTACGTGAAAATATTATAACTTTATAGCGTGACGATGACTGGTACAAAGAGGCTGAGGGTTTTATCGGAAAAAACACAATGATGGTACCACGATTTGAGGGTTTTTCATTTGATAGTAATGGTTTATTGAGGTTTAAAGGTCAGATCTACATACCGCCAAATGAGGAGTTGAGGATGTTGATCCTAAGAGAAGCTCATAGACAAGTATACATGGCTCACCCGAGAGTCACGAAGATGAGGGCAAACCTTAAACCCTTATTCTTCTTTAAGGGAATGAAGGTAGACATAGTAAACTATGTGGCCAGATGTCTAGAATGTTAGCAGGTAAAGGCTAAACATAGACACCCAACAGGATTACTACAACCACATGCAATTCCATAATCGAAATGGGAGGTTATTTCAATGGATTTTATTATTGGATCGCCAGTGACGACAAGGAGACATGACTTGACTTTCCTAGTAGTAGACACTCTGAGGAAGAGTGCTCACTTTATTCCTGTGTGTATGACATATCAGGCACCTGACATAGATAAAGTTTTCATCAATGAGATTGTGAGGTTGCATGGCGTGCCTAAGAGGATAATATCCGATAGAGGATAGGTGTTTACTAGACGATTTTGGATGAGTTTCTAAGAGGCCCCTGGAACCCAAATTAACTTTAGTACTATGTATCACCCAGAGACTGATGGGAAGACTGAACGAATGAACCAAACCTTGGAGGACATGTTGTGCATGTATTTGATGGACCAAAAAAAGTGTTGGGAATAATTCTTGCTACTGGTAGAATTCGCTTACAACAACAATTACTAGAACACCATTAAGATGGCGCCTTTCGAGTTTCTTTATGGGAAACCGTGTCGGATGCCTTTGATTTGGGATCATCTTGAGGATAGGGTCCTGGTGGGACCAGAAGAGATCCAATAAATGGAAGAGAAAAAACAAACAATAAGACAAAATATTAAAGAAGCGCAAGATTGACAGAAGAGTTATGCCAATGCATAGCATGTCAACCGTAGTTACGAGGTCGGTGATCAAGTTTTCTTGTGGGTTAAACCACATAAGAGTTCGATCAAGTTTGGGAAGGGAGATAAACTCTCTCCTAGGTTCATGGGACCTTTCAAGATTGTGGAAAGAAATGGGCCCGTGGTCTATCGACTAGCCTTGCCTGATTCCTTGAAGCATATGCATGATGTTTTTCATGTATATGTTTTGAGACATTATATTAGTGATCCTACACATGTTATTGACATGAGTTCCTTGCAAGTATTGGATGAGGGAGTGCTCATGACTGAGTCGGTCCGCATCTTGGATCATCGTGTTCGACATCTACGACGTTGAATGGTAGATCAGATCAAGGTCTAGTGGGACAATTATAGTCTGCACTCGGTGACCTGGGCGGATGCATATGATATGTGCCACCAGTTTCCATTTTTGTTTGATAGATAGACATATGATACTGTGATGAAATTTATTTCATCATATATACTTTGAAACTTCGGGACGAAGTTTAGACCAAGAGGGAGTGTATGTAACATCCCGCTGTGGTGCATTGAGCAAACTTATTCTTTGAGGACACTTCCTCGCAAGTGATTCGAATTTTTATGCTATTAAAACTTTTGACTTTGATTACGATGCGTTATGGGTTGATGACATGTTGTTTTACTACATTGACATAGACAGGTGCTATTGACTTGGTTTTACTCCGTGTGCAGGGTTTTGGACCTGGGGGATGCAGATGCATCAATGGAACCCCTTGGACTCTGGATCGAGTCAGGGAGTGTGCCATTCATGTTTGATTGTTTTACTGCGATACTAGTGCATCTGACTGGATGATAGGATATGGATATGTTCTGACATGATTTGTTGATGATGCAGGCTAACGATAGCTTGTCGGCTAGACTCACATATGGAGTAAAGGGGTCATGCATGACTTCCAAAGATGTTGAGGGAGAGGTGTGGACAGCAGCCCTGCCAGAACCTACTAGAACTCCCGCTATGGCTCGAACTATAGGTTAACAATTACCTAGTTTGAGAGGACCCATGATGCTGTGAGGGAACACTACGATAGTCGCTCACAATGATTCTAAGGGGCACGCAATAAGGCGAGGGACTTATTCCTTAGAGGCCCTTAGTCTCCCACAAGTTCACCTGGAAGAGTGTCGACTCTATGGGTTATTGATGTCTACCAATTAGTCAAGAGGTGAGTGGCACCCTTGGAGCACGTAGTGCGCCCTGAAGGTCACGTCGTGCAAAGGAACAGATTAGGCGAGTGGCACCCTTGGAGCACCTAGTGCACCTTGAAGGACACGTCGCGTTGTTGATCATAGAGGGATAAACCTAGATGGCCCTAAGACAAATAACATGTTAAGTAATTTTTAAAAAAATTTCCCTAATTAAATGTCGTCCAGTACGAAATTTAAGGCCCAGGTCTAAATTAAGCTAGTGGTAAAATTTTGTCTTCTAAAAAAGAAAATAGTAGTAAAATTAATAAAAATAAAAACAACTTAAATAATAATAATGATCTTCGTTAAATTTTGTAACATGAAGGGATTAGAAATTTAATTTATTCAAAAAAAAGGGGTAAAATTATGTTGGATCAAAATTTAAAAGGGGAAATAATTGTTCTATTACCTTAATAAATTAAAGTATACTAATTAAATAAGAAAAGGGAAAAAGGGTTAATTTTCACACCTGCCTTTTTGAGTTCTAAGTAAAAGGGGAAAGAGGGAAAATAAAAAAAAAGGGAAACTAGGGAAAAGAGGTAACATGAAAAGGGAAAAAGGGGAACTTAAGGGAAAAAGAGGAAAGTCAACTTAGTAAAGAATCTATCATTTAAGAGCTTCTAATTTTACACTGAATTAGCAATTTAATAAAAGGAAAAGATATTAAAACCTATAAGAGAATTTGGGGACACCTAGGAGTGATTCTAGGAGTAACTCTAGGTGGGTGAGGGAAATAAAGATAATTATTTAATCAAAGAAATTAATTCATGGAGGATTGTAGGGGATGAGGGACACTTGTACGGAGAGAAATTTTTAGGAACTTATTTTTAAAACTTTAATTAAATGAGATTTTAGGAAAGAAAGGAAGTTCAAAACTCTATAAAATACAAGGAGGAGAAGGAGGAAGGATCATCTTCTGTTTGCATAACGTTACACTGCAGAAATATCTACTTGACTGATTTACATGTGGGAGTTGGGATACCCAACTCAGAGAGGAGTGGTAGGTCGGCCTTGCGAGGCAAGCTGGGAGCTAGTCAAAATCTCTGGATAGTGTGTGTGGCCCCTTTGCGGCTTAAGGGGCTAAGGGGGAAGAAGAGTACCCCTAGAATTGGCTGGGAGGTACCGGTGAAGTCTCGACGGTCAACGAGCAGGAGTTTCATGGAGTGCGGTATGTCAATTGAAGTAGGTGATCAGACAACGATATACTCTTTTTATTTTGTAAAGTAGAATGCATTAGGACGTATGCTTGGATCTTCTTATTTAATGGAAAAGTAAGATGTTTTTTTTTTAAATTGGTGACTGAAACCTTCCTTAATCGAGCCTCAATGGTTCTTGACTCCAATGGCCTTCGTTTTCCGCATGTTGTGACCACCCTGTGTGTTGATTATGACCCTGAGGTTGTTTAGCATTCGTCCATAGCTCACCAGTCCTTACCTGAGAAGTTGACGAGGAGCTTGATCTATGGTCGTCGCCTTAGCATTAAAATACCTATGGATCTCAATGCCCTACTTTTCTATGCGAGGATGGTGAAGCGAAGGATGAACCCATCTGCCATCTACCTCTGTTATTGTTCCTTGCTAATTGTTCAACATGTGCTTTCTAGGAAAAAGTGCCCTTGCGTATGGATTTCTTGCGTCCTGGTTGGTTTAGTTATGCTCTTCATTGATCACCCATACCTTTGTCTGTGGTTGACCTCATACCTACATTTTAACTTGAGACAACAATTTTAAGTTCTTCTTGGGATGTCAAGGAGTTGATTACTCCATGTTTCTTGGCCCAACCAATTTATATATGTTAACAGTGATTTTTTTTTAATCTAGACATATGTTTAATTACCATTCTAGTGGTAACTATTTTGAGTGATAGAAAAATTTACATATAATGATGTGTGGTGTGGGTCGTTTGGCATTGCAAAAAAAAATTTGTCTTCATGTCAGCAATTTTTTTTTATGGTGTTCTTACATTGGGCAACCCATGGATTCCTCTCTGCATCTCATATTGGCATCCGGTAGATGGAGAAATAATTAAATTCTAGACAACGTTTTTACGTTTTGTCTATATTTTTTTTACTTGGAGGGATAAATTTACTCTACAAGATGAATATTTAACTCTGTGTTACGGTACATTGTGGGGTGCATTCAACCTTACGTTGGTATGGATGAATTTGGAGCTCTGCGCTCATAATTCTATTTTCAGCAAATCTCTCTGTAACTGTGGATGACAATATAACTTCCAGTCTAGGCGTTGCCCAGAAAAAAACAACCTTAACACTAAAATATCAAGCAAGAACATTCACTTGATAGTTGATTTACCTTCCTATAGATTAGCTCTCTGAGATCCTTCGTGGTTAGCCTTGCCTTTCAAGCTCAAACTTCATTTTGATTTAGGACGAGTTGGAATTTCATTGCCAGCTTTCACTAAACCTCTCAAATATGGATGAGCTAACACCTGCACTTTCTCAAAGGTTTAAAAATCATATATGATACTCAAGATGCATCGATCCTATCAATATCAGTAAAACCCAGAGTAAGATCAGTGCCATGAAAGTAAACATGGATGGTAACAAAGTTTTGGATGTCCATATAGAGCATTGAATGGTTTCTCACCTCCTTAGTTGTTGGTCGATCCTTTGGTTCAAGTGCAAGCAATTATTTAAGTAGATCAAGTGCCAGAGGTTGAATTCAGAAACTTTTGGGAAAATGGAATTGGACTCTTTTCTGCATGCAGCGTAGATACCTTCTAGCCTTGTCATTCTTAATTTGAAATTACCAATATGTTACACATGAAGGTGAAATTTCAAAACAAACAGAAATTAAGACCAAATCATTGTGAAATTTGTTTATTCAAAAAGCTAAGGCCAGAATCAAGGCATTTCATGCAAATTTTTTCCCAAATGCTTCTAAAATGACAACCATTATGGCCCCAGCTGCCAAACTCCTAGGACATCAGAAGCTCATTAATACAATTAGGGTATGCCATTAACTATTCTCCTAGTTCTAGTTGAATTCTCAATTACACGCTATTATTTTTTTTCGACAATAACTTACCCTATCTTCCTCAGCGAATTACCTGGGGCTGCGAGTCACCTCTTTTTCCTAGCCATGGACAGCGATGAGCCTGTCAAGTTGACAACAACGATTAGATATCCATGCATTATTGACTGCGGGGTAACAAATTTCTAAATCCCATGATTTGATTAATTAATAATTATTCCAATGTTATTGTTAATTATTAATCTTGTCGAAGTTCAGACTTGTTTAACAATGTCCATTTAATGTTGATTTAGATGCGTTTACTTGGCATAATGGTTCGACTGCTAATAATATTCCCGCACCATAAGTTGAGGAATTGAATTTATCATCTACTGAGAAAGGAAAGGTGCTTTTATAATTCTTGTTATGAATAGTTTGGTTCAAGCAAAACTTACCTTTATCTTTTAAATGATATAAAATTCCATAGCTAAATTAATATAGGTTGAGTTAAGAAAGGGAAAAAGAGGGTTTTTTATTGTTTTTTGGATATTATATAAAATGTAATGTCTTTTAAGCTAAGTACAATTTCTTAACTTTTATAACCTATGTTGTCATCTTTATGTGGTGTTGGGTACATTCTTCATTCATTTCTGATTAAAAATATTTCAAGTTTATAATGAATGGCTAGTTTATAAATTAGATAGACTAGTTAGATTTTAATTAATGATTAATTATATTTTTAATTATTAATCCATTCAAATATTTAGAATTTCTTAGTAATGTTCTTTAAATGTTGAATTAGATGGTACTCTGTTGTCACTTGTAATTTTAGAATTGTGCAAATTAATTTGTTTAAGGCTAATTTAGATTGTACCTTAATGATAATTTGCATTTTAGACATACTAAGTTGGACTCGTATTAGATGATTAAAATAGACTGTAATTACTGACTAGCTTGTCTCGACTATTGATCGGGGTTTGGCAAAGTACTTTTTAGCTTGTGCTTCTGATTGAGGGTGTTGTGGTTCCTTTTAAATAACGTTTGTAATTGATTTGTAAACATTTAATGTGCTTGGTTCCTCACTGTAAGAGTTCTAGTTACTTGTCTAATTAATTATTGGTTGTTCGGAAGATTTTTCTTAGCTTAGTAGGTTTGGTCTGCTTGTGTCGGGTGGAATGTAGACACCTCCTTGTTCCTTAGAATAGTCGCCAACCCTGAAACCTTAAATGGTTGAAATCGATGGGAACCTAGGCTTGAGCATTGATTATGTGTCTTGGAGGTCCCAACAATTGCAGGGTAGGACAGGCAGGTAGTCATTCTTATTCTTGTTAGGTCATCATGTTGTTGTTGCATGAGTTGCTTGCATTGTGTACATCGTCGGTATTGCGTTGTTGAGTATAATGTCATGTTTACCTTCCTACACACACAACAAAAATAAAAAATAAAAAAAATTGCACTTGTTATGTGAGGCCCAATGTCGTGACGAAACTGGAGGTTCATTACACAACCCCACCAGCAATAGGTTCGTGACACCCTTCCATAGAGAAAGCATCACAACTTCTCCAGCAAGGCACGCAACTCACACAACTCACCAAGATTTATCTTTAGCAAATGCTTTCCCTTCTTCACCAGGAAATCAACACAATGGATACCATTTACTCCTAATGGGGGATAAATGATCCAGGTAGATATTGGTGGCCACCCACATGTTTCAAATTCCAACTGGCTCATCCCAACAGTTTTCAATTCAGCATGTTTCTTTGTAATGGAGAAATTTATTTGTAATTATGGGTTATGCAGTTCTGAGGTTGTCTTGAATCCCTACAAAACATCCATTTTGATATTTTTGGCCACCCATCTAGTCCAACTGGCCTATTTTGGTAGTTTTCATCTCAGTACATCTTTTTGTACTTCTGGGGCCGTTTTGAGGCCCTAAACGATGATTTTTGGGCTTGCCACAACCAAAATGTAGAAGAAGTCACAGTTTGACGACATAATGCGTAATTATTGAAAATACATTTCCAATGACATATCACATGCAACATAGTTACCAACTTAATGAGAACTCTACAGAGGTCTCATTTTTTGGGGGGTCAAGTTTTTTACCCCGTTTTTAAAAATTGAGCTAGCAGTATCACCCCCCTCAATTTTTTTTTTTTTTTTTATATTTTAATTTTTTTCATACATAAGGTTTCCACTTTGTTTTTTTAAATGCTCGTTTTTTCATTTATTTTCAAATTGTTCAATTTTATTTTATTTTATTTTTTCTCAACAATGTTTTTTCATCTATTTTAAAACTTTTCTATTTTATTTTTATTTTTATTCAATCGTGTTTTTAATCATATTTTGATGCTTCATCCAATGTTAAAAATGTTGTACACTATTTCTTTTTTTGAAATTAAGATTTTTCATATAATTATCTGTTCTTAATTAAGTTATGGTTCCATACATTTTAAATATAGTGGAAAATATCATTTTTAACACACTTTTATTACCTTACTTCAATACATAGAAAAATAATTGTTGTTAAATAACAATATTTTAAAATATTTAGCAAAAGAATAAAATTCATATTTTTTGGATCAATTAAAACTAAAATAAATCAATTGAAATTTTAAAAGCAAAAACATTTTAAAAACAAATTTATATGAAAAAAACCATTGAAGAAAAACCTAAAAAGCTAAAGAGGAAAAGAAAAAAAAAAAATAAAATAAAATAAATAAATATATATATATATATATATATATATAAAGTAAGAA
>JASDQU010013947.1:41185-59125 GCA_032191745.1 Picea mariana | reverse complement strand
TATTGAATGTTGATTATTTTTCATTTTTTTTTTTTTTTTAAATAATATGTTAATAATGTAAGAATGTTATAATATTACATTTTTATATTATAACAATGTTATAATATTACATTGTTATAATATTACATTGTGATATTATAACATTGTTATATTGTAGCATTGCTATATTATAACAATGTTATAATATAACATGCTATATTATAACAATCTTATAATATAACATGTTATATTACAACACTGATATATTATAACCGTGTTATAATAATAACACAGTTATAATTGTTATATTATAACATGGTTATAATATAACAGTGTTATAATATAACATTGTTATATTACAATATTGTTATATTATAATATAACAATGTAATATTATAACATTCTTACATTATTATTATATTATCAAAAAAAATATTTAAACAAATTTGTAGCTTAGGTAATATTATTTGTTATATTATAATATAACAATGTAATATTATAACATTCTTACATTATTATTATATTATCAAAAAAAATATTTAAACAAATTTGTAGCTTAGGTAATATTAATGTTTTTGTTAAGTTTTTTTTTTTTATTTTAGATATTTTTTATTAAATATTTTATTGAATTTTGATTATTTTTCAAGTTTTTTTTTCTATTTTTTTTTTTATTGTTTTTTTAAGTTTGAAAGGGTTTTTTGCTTTCTTTTCAACAAAAAAAAAATTATTTTTGTTTTTTAAATTATTGTTTTTGGGGGATATTTTAAATTTGTTTCATTTCTTTCTAGTTTTTCTTTATTTTTCACAATTTTGTTAGCTCATATGTTTTGAATATGGTCAATATAGCAATACTTTTAAGAAATTATTTATGTTACATTCAATGTAACTTGTATTTCCTGTTTTATTATTAAAAGTAAAAAAATATGAAAAAATGACTTTGAATTTTTAAAGTATATTGTGATATTTTGATGGCATTATGTATTACGTTGTGCTTTGTGTGATAATTGAATTTAAAAAGTAAGCATTTAAGGGTTTCTTTTATGATTTTGTTTACAGTAATGATGAGTTCTTTTACCACATTATAAAAATGTGTTATTTTCTTACCCTAATTTTAGAATGGGTGCTACGAGTAGCAGTACTTTTCAATTTGATGGGCAATTTTGAGGTTTTGGTTTTAATGGTACCAAGTGATAAAAATATGATTTTAAATGATCTCAAAATTTAACGTTTTGAAAAGAAAAGAAGATTCAAAAACATCTTATTTGTTTTTAGGTGCTGATTTTAAGGTTTTTCTGAGCTTTTGTCTAAGTTTTGAAGCCCATGTTTGAAAAATATCATAATTTTGACCCTGTTTTAAAAAATGGTGCTACTGGTAGCACCACTTTTTGATTTGGGGGTTGAATTTGTTAATTTTTATGCAAAAATATGGGTTTTTTGGGCCAAAGTTCTTGTTTTGAGGTCACAGTTCTCATTAAATTGGTAACTATGTTGTGCCTAAAACGAAAATTATATGCAAAAGTTACACCCTCGAGAAGTTCATGTTCTAACTTACCCAAATGGGGCCCACATGAATTTTGATGCTTCATCTCCTAGGGTTAGGTTTTTCTATGTATATGGTTTTGGAGTTCATATTTATTATAAAAAGGCCTTCAAAGCCTCATTGTACTCATCTTCTTGCGAATGAGCATAGAAATCACATCTCTTCTCAAAGATAAGCTACAACCATTCTAGAGAGTCTTTCACTCTGTATTTTTACAGTCTCTCTACATTTCTTTCATTAATAGAATTCATGTATTACTGTAGTTCTTTGTTTCTAGCAATATTTAAGTGTGTTTCATTGTAATATCTCTTCTTTCATTTTGTTTTTCTCATAAATCCGGATCATGAGGGGTAACACTCTGAAACAAGCATGAGTTCTACGATGTATTATTTAAAAGGGAGTCCTACGTTTGGTGTCTATGGAAACAATAACTTAATATAAGTTCTTACACCCTTTGTAGTTATCATGGAGAACGCACAACATTGTTTGGCCACTAATGAGAGGTATCGCCCCAAAATAGGCATGAGTTATGTAATGTATTATTTTAAAAGGGGTCGTGCACTAGGTGGCTACAACATTTGTAACTTAAGATGAGTTCTTAGGCCCTTTAGAGTTGACATACAGAATGTACAACATTGTATGGCCACTAATGAAGGGTAGCGCCTCGGAACAGGATTGAGTTCTATGATGTATTATTTGAAAAGGGGTCATTCATTGAGAAATTACAAAATTTGTAAATTAACTTTGGCTCTTAGGCCCTTTGTAGTTGGCATATAGAATGTAGAACACGTTTTGGCCACTAATGAGGGGTAACACCCCGAAATAGCCATGATTTATCCATTATATTATTTAAAAATAGGTCTTTCACTAGAGTCTGGGTGATATAGCAGGAATAAACTAATATGAGTTATTAGGCTGTTTACAGTTGGCATATAGAACATACAACAATGTTTAGCCACTAACGAGTTGTATTTCCCCGAAATAGGAGTGAGTTATGCAATGTATTATTTAGAAATGGATCCTGCAGTAGGTGTATTAAACAATCATAGTTACTTAAGATGAGTTATTAGGCCCCTTTTCAATTAGAATATAGAACATATGGCACTTTCTCGCCGCTTATGAGGAGTATTTCCCTAAAATAGGCTTGAGTTCTACAATGTAATATTTAAAAAGTGGTTCTTTACTAGGTGGCTATAACATTTTTAACTGAAGGTGATTTCTTAGGCCCTTTGTACTTGGAAAAAAAATGTACAAAACTATATGGCCACTGATGAGGGGTAGCACCATGAAATAGGTGTGAGTTCTACAATGTATTATTTAAAAAAAGTCTGCATTGGGTGGCTAGAGAAGTCATAAGCTAAGATGTGTTTTTAGGCCCTTTGTAGTTGGCATACAGAACATACAACACTATTTGGCCACTAATGAAGCATAACACCCCAAAACAATCGTGAGTTCTAAAATGTATTATTTAAAAAAGAGTCTTAGATTGTGTGGCGACAACAATCTTAACTTAATATGGGTTCATAGCCCCTTTGCAATCGAAATAAAAAATGTAGAACACTTCTTGGCCATTGATAAGGCGTAGAACACCGAAAATAACATGAGTTCAATGATTTATTATTATAAAAGGGGTTGTGCACTGAGTGGATACAACAACTGTAAATTAAGATGATGGCTTATACCCTTTGCAGTTGGCATATATAAAGTACAACATTGTTTTTCCATTGATGATGGGTAGCACTCCAAAACAGGTGTGAGTTATTTAATGTATTATTTAAAAATGGGTCATGCACTCGGTATATACAACAATCATATCTTAAAATGAGTTCTTAGGCCCTTTGCAGATGGCATACAAAATATACAACATTGTTTGGGCACTAATATGTGGTCTCACCCTAAAACATGATATTATGTACTTTGAATAAAGATATGAGGGTGGACAAGAGGTATTATTTAATATGGATCGGGGTCACATCCTTCACAATATTTAAGGGTTTAAAAAAAATAATTATGATGTAAATATATCCTCTAATGCTTGATGAACATGAATGAGGCATCTAACAACCACTTATATCCTATGTAGGAGACATTTCATATTTTCATGGGAGTATGAGCAATGCCAAGAGTTATTCTATGCCACAAATATGTATGTGGTCCATGATATTTATTGGTGGGTAAAACCAAGTTATTAAAGCAATAATTAATTCTTTTTAGGTTCAAGGGCCATATATGAAGCATCAAATTACCACACATGAGTGTCTTTAGGAGGTATTGTGCACCATATACATGAATAATTGTCATGGAAATGGTTAGGGAGTGAAATGAAGGGTCTTGGGCATTGAATGAGGCTTCATAGGCTAAATTTTCATGAATGAATCCTCATACCATTACACTTGACCACAATAGGGGATGTTTTTCCTCCTCCCAAATTTAGATGAGCTTTAGAAATAGTTATTGCACACCAAGGATAGGTATCAAGTTCTTGGTATGGTTTAGGGGGTCTCCACCAGAGATGATTTCAAGGATGGAAATTTATATTAAAATGTAAAAACATAGGCTAATATTACTAGTCCTTAATATGCAAAATATAAAATGTTTGGCCATAGTTTTGTAAAAATATTAAAATTTCTAAGAATTTAATATAGTTTCTATAAGATTTTGGTGATTTTTAAGGTAAATAATTTTACTCTATGGAATTTGGGCGAATTACTTTAACAAAAAATAGAAATTGGAAAATTGTTTTTTCGGAAAAAACATGGAAAATTAGCCCATTTGCGAAATTTAGCCCCTAAAATCATCTATGGTATCCACTATTAATATTATTGTTGGTAGGAGGTATTATTAACCGTGGAAAAATATTTTTTCCTTGACAATGGATAAGGAATGAAAACTATTTACATAGTACTAAAATGATGGTTCTCGAATTTGACAACCATGACTCGGCCATTAAACTGCTACACATGACATTTGTAGAGGATATTTGAAGGAAGAGGCTTAAAAACATCACATGTAACCTATGTAAAGCTTTGGACTCTGACTAGGAATGTGAGAATTGTTGGGAGGAATTTCCCACCACAAAGAGGCCATGAAACGTTGAAATTAGTGGGCGAGGGGTGAAATCATGGGCCTAAGAACCTAAATAATTCTCATTGGGATAAAACACCATTGATGAATCCTTAAACAAAATCATGTGACCCTAGGTTCATCACCTATTTTATATATCCATTCTATTGAGATACGTGAGATAGAAATTTCCCACCATAAACCAAGTTTTGGACCTTGACATTTTTTCATGGATGAAATTAAGCACCCAAGGGACTAAAAAATGGTCATTAGACTCAAGGGACTTCAATCAATGCTCAAATTACAAGACATGAACTTTGTAGGGGATCTTTCACATGCCATTGGGAGGATAAATTTAATTAGGAGGTATAGTTCACCACATACACATATCAAGGCCATGACAATTATTAGGGTAATAAATCAAGGATATTGGACATTGAATGAGGCGTCAAGGTCTCAACGTGCATGAAGAACACGTTAAACCACCACAAATGACCATTATAGATGATATTTCGCTTCCAATTGAAAATAAATGAACACTAGTAGAAGATATTGCAAACCACTAATAGTTATTAAGGCCTTCATAATATCGAGGGGTTGAATCAAAGTCCTTGGGTCCTAGATGATAATTCTCAAGGTCAATGGACATGGAAGGGATCTCAATCAAGAACAAGTGACCTACATAGGTAACCTTTAGAATAGAACTAGGAACAAGATTATCATTAGGAGGAATTTCCCACCATGAACATATCTTGGGGCCTTAACATTGGTTTAAAGATGAAATCAAAGGCCTAAGGCCTTGAATAATTTATATTAGGCTTAAAAGACATGAATGACACTTCTTCTATTTTGATGTGTGTGTGACTATATATGTGTCTTTTCTTCATAAACATTGTAAACATTGTATGTACCATTCTCCCCTCAATAACCTCTTACTTATTATTATCATTAATCCTCTCTTTCCATATATACCATCTACCACTATGTAATACTACTTTTTACATTTCATTGATCATAATTTTACTGCTATTTCTATTTTATATACTACAATCTATTAATTATAACTATATTTTATATGTATTACTTATATATTTCTTGTATATTACTTATATACTAATTTATGTGCTATATTTTATATATTAATTACATATACATATTATCACCTCTTGACATGTATCAAGACTAACCTAAATACTCTTACACACATGTATCAATACCTTCTTTGATAACACCCATTAAATTCCATTGCCTCATTTCCACTAATCAACATGCTTTTGGTATACTAGTTATAATTATCCTCATAAAACCCTTATGCCATCTTTCCCTCAATCCACTCATAACCACCTTACTTACCTTTCCTCGTATACAAAGACATATTATTTTGTACCTACACACTTTAACTATCACGTTGTACCTTACTTTATTTTTTTTCTATCATGTATATTACATGCATTTATCATCGATTTCCCTTATTTTATTAATTGACAATTAACGTAATGATTTAGGCTCTACGTAACCCATATAATCAAGCGAATTTCATATTTTAGGCAACACACATGATTACATGATAGGCTGTGTTCCCAATGTGATTGGTTTGAAGCTAGCTTCAACTTAGTGAGTCTAATTTCTATAACCAAAAATAACATCACTATTGATTTCCCTCCATTTCAAATTGTAGGCAATACACATGAGTACATGATAGGCTTTGTTCCCAATGTGATTGGTTTGAAGTTAGGTTCAACCTAGTGAGTCTAATTTCTATAACCAAAAATCACATCACTATTGATTTCCCTCCAAAGACATTGCTATTGGTTTATGTCAATTTTAATGATATTTTAAGTTGTTTGGATATAATAATTTTTATATGGAACAAGATTGTCTCTGGACTTGTTTTTACAAGTTATAAATATATATATTTTTTTTTCTTAAAAAAAAAATGTTATTTTATTTTTAATTATAATAATAATATAAATTAGTACACCAAATTGGTGTATGAGACCCTCTTGTTTGTGGGACAAGGGACCTCCCTCTGTTCAATGATTTGACTGATAAAGTCTAACACATATTCTTAACAATTAAACCCACACAAACTGTACACATGTTGTGATTTCAAAATACAACGTTCTATTATTTCTACTACAAATTCTAAATATATATATATTTTTTTTTCTAAAAAAAAATTGTTATTTCATTTCTATTTACATATGTCGTGATTTCAAAATACAACACTCTATTATTTCTACTACAACAATTGATAGATTTAACCATTTCCAAAAAAAAAAAATATGTTTCTAAAATAAATCTCTATAAAATAAATTTAAAAAATAAATCATTATATTATGATCATATAATATGATGGATGCACACAATGTCATTGTTTCATGGTTTATTGAACTTAATATTTATAAGAAAATATAAAAACATATTTAACTTAATATTTATAAAAAAATATTGAAAATATTTGAAAAAAAAGTGCCACACCATACTCGATATCCTTTATAAATCTTTAAAAGATTATAAATAAATATTATTAATTTCTTCATATAATGTTGCATGTGGAGAGACGAATGCAGATCAAGACCCGTAAAGGAACTGTTGGCCTCAGAATGTCTGAGGCGGGGACTAATTCTTACTGGAACAAGGTTGAAACAAGGTTTCCGGACTAATGAGATTTGTACGCGGATGTCACCAGAGATAGAACTATACGGGCATGGATGTACAGCTGAACCTTCCTTACGCTGTATAGACTGGCCAGCGGTTAGCTCATATAGGAAGGTAATAATACCAAGTATGGGTGTTAATAAGATGAGCCTTATTAATAGCGGAAAACGCCTAGGTTAGCTTCGGTGTGTTCGCCTAGAGGAAATCTAGTGTTTTCTTAAATGGCGAATCAACATTTAACTATAGAATTCAGCCATTATTGACCAATGCATTATACTTTACTATTTCAGAGACCATTTTAGAAAAAAGAAAACAACTAAACCCTTTATAAATATCTAAAAACAATKGGAAATAAATATTATCAATTTCTTAATTTACATGTGCATAGACAAATACATTATACTTTACTATTTCTGAAAACCACTTTAGAAAAAWGAAAACAACTAAACAAGTTTTCCATAGATTAATTGTATATATTATGAAATATTATTTGATTTCGTTAATTTTATGTTTCTACACCATATTAGAAGTAATACTTTATGAATGTTCCTCTAATTGTCTCTCAAAGCCAATGTGTTCTTGTTTTCTAAGTTTCATTTGAAAAATAATGTGTCAACAAAGGTATTTAGAATTTTGCATTAGGAAATAAGTACTTGAAAATAATCAATTTCATCCTTTGTCTGTTTTAATTTCCAAGCATTTAATAAATTAAAGTGTATAGTTAGGATAATTAATAATTAATAGAAAATTGATTTTTCTAAAAATTTTAGAGAAAAACCAAAAATTGCAAAAAAAACATAAAATTTGATAGGTCATGCAAGTTTGAGTTATAATAGTGGCACAATATTGATATTTGCATGGCTTCCGAGTGTGTAGTTTTTCACAGTTAATCATTAAGCTAGAGATATTTTTGGATCGAAACTATGTGTGGAGTTTTGAAATGTCCAACATTTCGAGTAGACACCACCAATCATCAAGGACCTGAAAATGGACTACATACAAGATTTCCAGGTCCCTGATGATGGGTGGAGTCTCCACTCGAAACATTAGACATTTCAAAACACCACGCATAGTTTCATCTAGAAATATCTCTAGCATTTGCATGGATAACAATGCTTACTAACTATGCAGTTCAGCCAACATGAAAATGTACTACGTGTGTGACTTGGTTGCATGTGATTTGCACAACAAACATTGACATGTGAATGATTCCAAAATGAAAGAAAATATGACTACATAGTTCTTTATGGGGGGGTCCTTTGTGTAATGTAACTAGGGAGGTACCCAAGTGGTTAATGAATGTAATGTGATCATAATCATGGGACGACGTTTGTCAGTAGTTGATGAGAAATAAATAGGTCAACTATGTAATTAAGACGAAATAATATATAATAATAAGGGGTAGTTTGCATGGTCACCTAGAAATACTCATGAGAAAGTATAAATATATCTGAGTAGCATTATATTGGAGATGTTGATGCAGGAGCATCACCAACACATCAAGCGAGCCAATGCAGAGCGGAGGACAGCTGGACAAGCGCCGCCACCAATTTTGAAAACACCTTGAAGTTGTTGCACAATCTTAAATGAGCCATTAAGATGAGGCGCACTTGTGTATTGTAAATGGACCTTGAGCCTTTAGCTCTCGTCCTTAGTAGGTAGAAGGCATTTAAGGTAGTTAATGCAGGTAGATAGAATTAAATTCTAGATTAGACTGTTCGAGAGCGTAAGAGGGAAACATGATATAGACACCCTCATTGTGTATTGTAACATTATGGAAGATTATGAAGCATTGGAGCATAGAAGAGAGGTAGAGAGTTGTGTAAGAACACCCATGTACAAATGTTTTGATTAATAGAAGAGGTTGATCGAAATTCATGGCTTTTGTGTTTGTTCTCTGTATATTGATGTTAAATATATGCCCATGAATGTTTGCTTCCTGTTATACATTTGTTTTATATGTTGTGTATATGATTTCATGTTTAATTTTGAAGTCTAAAAGGGAGAAGCAATGAGTTTCAATTGTTTCTCTATCTGAACAAGGATTCTTGCAAGGAGTGCAGTTGAAGTGTCCGCAAGGAGTGCTTTGACAGAGGGTTTAGATAGAGTCACTTTTGTTTCTCATTTGTCTTGAGGTGCAAACAGGCACAGGAGCCGTGTAAAGGAGTGCGCAGGCTAGGAGAAGCTTCAGGGTTGCGAACCTGAGTGAAGTTTTTAGAGACTGTTACTACAGGTGTGCGCAGGGTTGAAGGAATTTCATCACTTGAGGTGTCTGAAGGTTGCCGCAAGGAGTGCGTGCAAGAGATTTTCTAAGACTCGTAGTTAAAGTAATCTCAGGAAGGATAAGGCCTTTGAAACTGTTGAAGGATCGTGTAGAGGAGTTGTACCTGGAAGGATTCCAGAAAGCATCATAAGTTTGCATGCAGGGGGATGAGTTCCACGGAGGAACACTTGGTCATTAGCAGGAATCATCAGGAAAGGAACGGACGGTCGGAATTCTCTAAGGAAAATTTGTGACATCCCGTGAGTCATTAGATCTCACAAAGGAGAAAGGGAGATACAGGGAGTATTCCCTAAAGGTTCAAAGCTCAGGAGGGGCAGGACTATAGATCCGAGCCACAAGGGCCATCGGATTTACACGAGGAATCACATATCGGGGTTTCGTGGGTTGAAACTCCGAAACATTTCAATAGAAATTGCGAAATTGCGATACGTGATATCCCGTTAGCCATAAGGATTCGTGTGGGGCCACAGGAGTCAATGAATGGACAGGTGGCATGCGCAATTCAGATTTTCGCAGAGTGAAGTGTTGAAAACATTGCATTAGGATTTGCGATATTGTTAACTCCGAAATGCCGACGGAGTGAAGGGTCATTGAAAAGTCAGAACTCGCATGTGTATCAGAGTTTTGGCTAATCAGGGTTCGGGAAACGGTAAAGAAATTCGCTTGACGTCACAAGTGCCGACATTACGATAAGGAAAGTCCCGACAAGGTTAAAGAAGGGTTAGCATTGACTGTATCAGGGTTCAGGGATTTGAGAGCCTCACGCTCAACCATTGACCTCGCGAAGTCGCGAAGTCCAATCTCCCAATTTGTAAAGAGGGGGATCCCACGAGGATTGTTGTGGGCGCAGGTTTCCCGATAGGGAAATAGAAGAGCCTTAGAATTCTTCGGGCCAGTAGAGAAGACAAGATCCTGTGAGTGTGCGGACCTTCTGACCTGCGGGTTGTGGGGTAGCGGGTGTAGCAGTCAAGTGGTATCAGAGCGCAGAAAGATTCTTTTTATTTTGTAGCAGAGAAGAGAATTCGTCATGCCACCCAAGAGAAGGGACATGCAAACACCTGATCCACCAAAGGATAGGGAAATGTCGAGAAGAAGAGGTAGGCAGATGACAGATCCAGTTATGGAGAGAGAGATGTGTGATCTATGAGCTAGACTCGAAGACATGGAGACAACGCAAAGATGCACAGTCGGTGACGGGGATCTCAGTGATTTTGAAAGTGAAGTTGAGGCTGAGTGAGAAGAAAAAGTTGCATCTAAAGATGTAACAAACGAGCATTTGATCAGATCTATTGCAAGGATGGGTGCAAGAGCAAAGATGGACATTCCAGTTTACGAGGGAAACTTGGATGCAGAGGAGCTTCTAGACTGGATTAGAGCTCTAGACACATACTTTGACTATGAAGATGTCGAAGAAGACAAGAAAGTCAAGCATGCTGTCACAAGACTAAAAGGACATGCAACATTGTGGTGGGATGAACTACAAGATGACCAACACTGCAAGGGTATGCAGAAGATCAAAAGCTAGAATAGAACGGTCGCGAAGATGAAGGAGAAATTCATCCCAAGAGACTATCAAATTACTCTATTCAGGACGATGCAGAACCTGAGACAGAAGTTAATGACAGTGAAAGAATACACTGAGGAGAAGTTGAGCCTAAAGCAGAGTCAGAGGGGCTGAGGCATAAGTCATCCCAGAGGCAAGTCAGTTGCCCAGGACAAATATCAGAAGCCCAAGGAGGACTGGAAGAAACCTCAGACTCGAATTGAGAGAGGTGGAACCTCACAGAAAGGGCCATATGTTGAACAAAGAGGGTAGCATAGTGAGCAGAGAGGAGATTATGCTGACAACAACACTTTTCCTCGTACTAGAGGCAGAGGAAGAGGAAGAGGTGGAGTAATCACATGCTTCACATGTGGAAAGAATGGGCACAAGTCTTATGAGTGTCCAGACAAGAAGAAAGAGATAGAGGAAGCTCACATCACCGAGGCATAGAGGCGGGATGTTGAAGAAGAAGATGCTGAAGGTGGAAGATCGCTGATGATGCGAAAAGTCCTTTTGACACCTCAGAAGGAGGTGGAAGGTTCAGTCCAAAGGACCAGACTTTTCAGGACTGCTTGCAAGACCAAGGACAGGGTATGCAAGGTCATCTTAGACAGTGGTAGCACGGATAATCTCGTTTCTACAGAGATGGTAGAAAAGCTGGAGCTGGAGATGACTGAGCATCCAAGCCCATATAGAGTTTTGTGGCTACAGAAGGGACATTAGGTAACTGTCACTAAACAATGTTTAGTTGAGTTTGAGATAGGAGGATATAATGATAAGATATTATGCGATGTCATTCCTATGGATGTTTGTCATCTATTGCTGGGTAGACCATGGAAATATGACAGAAATGTGATTCATGATGGGAGAATGAACACATACACCCTAGAGAAGAATGGGAGGACACACATGTTGCTTCCAATTAAGGATAAGGAGGTGAAGCCAGAAGTAAGCAACACTATACTTCTCATGAGTGGGAAGGAACTTCTTAATGAGGTTAAGAAGGAGGATCCACAGTTCATTATGGTCAGGAAACCGAGAATTGTTCTGACTTGCACAAGAGTGGATGATTTACCAGAAGAAGTTCAGGAACTGTCAGGAGAGTTTGCTGACATAATAGTGGACAAATTACCTCATTCATTGCCACCAATCAGAAGTGTGAGTCATCATATTGATCTCATACCAGGAGCTAGTTTGCCAAATAAATCCCCATACAGGTTGACGCCGCAAGAGAATGAAGAGGTTAAGAGGCAAGTCCAGGAGTTGATGGACAAAGGGTTGGTCTGAGAGAGCTTGAGTCCATGTGTTGTTCCAATAGTACTCAGTCTGAAGAAAGATGGAGGCTGGAGGATGTGTACTGACACGAGGGAAATAAATAAGATAACCATCAGGTACAAATTTCCATTTCCAAGGATGGATGATCTGATGGATTGCTTGAGCAGAGAAAAATATTTTTCAATGATTGATTTGAAAAGCGTTTATCATCAAATCTGCATGAGAGAAGGTGATGAATGGAAGACAACATTCAAAACCAACTAAGGGTTGTATGAATGGATTGTTATGTTGTTTGGCTTAACAAATGTGCCAAGTACTTTCAAGGTTGATGAACGAAGTCCTGAGGGAGTTCATCGGAAAATTTGTCATTGTGTATTTGGATGACATACTAGTTTACAGTTAGACAGTGGCAGAACATTTGAAGCATTTGGCTATAGTGATGCAAAAACTACAGCAGGAGAAACTATTGATAAACATGAAGAAGTCCTCATTCATGAAGACAGAGCTCATTTACTTGGGATTTGTTATTTCGGCAAATGAGTTGAGGATGGATCCAGATAAGGTGGAAGTAATCAAGAACTGACCATCACCGAAGAATATCTTTGAGGTGAGAAGTTTTCATGGATTGGCTAGTTTCTACCGAAAATTCATCAAGAATTTCAGTGGAATCAGTGCAGGGATGATGGACACAAGCCTTTTCACTGGACTAAAGAGGCTGAAAAGAGTTTCAATATGTTGAAGAGGAAGATTACGGAACAACCATTTTTGGTGTTGCCTGATTTCCGAAGGACATTTCAGGTGAAATGCGATGCAAGCAGATTTGCAATCAGAGCAGTCTTGAGTCAAGAAGACAGACTGATAGCATATTTCAGCAAGAAGCTGAATGAGGCAAAAGTGAAGTACTCCACTTATGATAAGGAGTTTTATGCTATCATCCAGGCATTGAAGAAATGAAGGCATTACTTGATTCCCAAGGAATTCATCTTATACAGTGACAATCATGCATTGTAGTTTGTGACTCAACAGGAGAAGTTCAATCAGAAACATGTCAAATGGGTTGAGTATATGCAGAATTTCACTTTTGTGATTAAACATATTTCTGGTACTGCTAATAAAGTTGTTGATGCTTTGAGCTGGAAGTGTTTCCTATTGTGGGAGTTCAAAGTCAAAACATTGGGTTTTGATGATCTTAGGGACATGTACGCTGATGATCCAAATTTTAAAGAGGTGTATGAAGCAGCTGAGAATCCAATTCTCAGAGACCGAAGCCAATGGATGGACTACATGATCTAGGAAGGATTATTGTTCAGAGGTAATCAACTGTGTATTCTAAAATGCTCCATGAGGGAGAACTTGATAAAGGAGAAACATAGTGGAGGAATGGCAGGGCACTTTGGTCACAACAAGACGTTCACAAAGATGAATGAGTCATATTTTTGGCCAGGAATGTGAGCAGCTGTCAAGAGATTCATAGACAGATGCAGAATTTGCCAGCATTCAAAAGGAAGGAGACAAAATGCAGGATTTTATCAACCATTGCCCATACCAGAGAGGCCATGGGATGCAATTAGCATGGATTTTGTATTGGGGTTGCCAAGAACACAAAGAGGTGTTGATTCAATCGTTGTGGTGGTGGATAGATTTTCCAAGATGGCACACTTCATTCCATGTCAGAAAACTAGTGACGCAACTCACATTGCGAACCTGTTTTTGAAAGAGGTCATTCGACTTCATGGGTTGCCAAGGAGTATAGTTTCGGATCGAGACACTAAATTCATAGGGAATATTTGGAGGACCTTATGAAAGAAGCTATGAACTAACTTGTCGTTTAGTTCAGCTTATCATCCTTAGACGGATGGACAAACAGAAGTCTGGGAGACTTGCTGAGAAGCTTGGTGGCAGAACACCACAGCCAGTGGGATAGTATATTACTGCAGGCAAAATTTGCTTATAATGATTCAGTGAATCAGAGCACAGGAAAAAGTCCATTTCAAGTTGTTTATGGCATGCAGCTGAGAGGAATTTCTGAACTGAGGGATTCAAAATAGACTGCAACTAGGAGTGCTAGTGCAGAAGATTTCGCAGAGGCGATGAAGGAACTTCACAGCCAGGTGAAGGAGCGACTGCTGAATTCAAATAAAAAATATAAGCGCAGAGCCAATCATCACAAAAGACAACTTTAGTTTGAGTTTGGTGACTTGGTTCTGGCACATTTGAGAAAAGAAAGGTTCCCAAGAGGAACATATAATAAATTAAAGATGAAGAAAATCGGACCATGCAGGGTCTTGAGAAAATTTGGGGAGAATGCATATGAGATTGAATTGCCTGATGGGATCGAAATTTCTCCGATAGTCAATGTCTCGGATTTGTACCCATATAGAGCTGAGGAAATAGACACTGGAAATGAATAGCCAGTAATCCAGTGGACAAAGCAGATGCCAGTTGCAGATAAGCAACAGATGGAGTGCATACTGGACAAGAGAGTGAGAAAGAGGACAGGCGAAAGAAATATTTTGAGTATCTAGTTAAGTGGAAGAACCATCCAGTTGAAGATTCTAGCTGGGAGAACGAAGCGGAGATACAGAACCATGGACAAACCATGCAGGAGCTCATGGACAGGAGCCCATGAAAGTTTTCAAGCGAGGGAGTATGATGCAGGAGCATCACCAAAAAATCAAGCGAGCCAGCGCGGAGCGGAGGACAGCTAGATAAGCGCCAACACCAATTTTGAAAACACCTTGAAGTTGTTGCGCAATCTTAAATGATCCATTAAGATGAGGTGCACTTGTGTATTGTAAACAGACCTTGAGCCATTATCTCTCGTCCTTAGTAGGTAGAAGGCATTTAAGGTAGTTAATGTAGGTAGATAGAATTAAATTCTAGATTAGACTGTTCAAGAGTGTAAGAGGGAAACGGGATATAGACACCCTCATTGTGTATTGTAACATTATGGAAGATTATGAAGCATTGGAGCATAGAAGAGAGGCAGAGAGCTGTGTAAGAACACCCATGTACAGATGTTTGGATTAATAGAAGAGGTTGATCCAAATTCATGGTGTTTTTGTTTGTTCTCTATATATTGATGTTGATGATATGCTCATGAATGTTTGCTTCCTGTTATACATTTGTTTTATATGTTGTGTATATGATTTCATGTTTAAGTTTGAAGTCTGAAAGGGAGAAGGAATGAGTTTCAATTGTTTCTATATCTGAACAAGGATTCCTGCAAGGAGTGCAATTGAAGTGTCTGCAAGGAGTGCGTTGACAGAGGGTTTAGATAGAGTCACTTTTGTTTCTTATTTGTCCTGAGGTGCAGACAGGCACAGGAGCCGTGCAAGGAGTGCGTAGGCTGGGAGAAGCTTCAGGGTTGCGAACCTGAGTGAAGTGTTTAGAGACTGTTGTTGCAGATGTGCGTAGGGTTGAAGGAATTTCAACACTTGAGGTGTCTGAAGGTTGTCGCAAGGAGTGCATGCAAGAGCCTTTCTAAGACTCGGAGTTAAAGTAAGCTCAGGAAGGATAAGGCCTTCGAAACTTTTGAAGGACCATGCATAGGAGTTGTACTTGGAAGGATTCCAGAAATCATCATAAGTTTGCATGCAGGTGGACGATTTCCGCGGAGGAACACTTGGTCATTTGCAGGAATCATCAGGAAAGGAACGAATGGTTGAAATTCTCCAAGGAGGATTTGCGACATCCCGTGAGCCGTTAGATCTCACAAAGGAGAAAGGGAGATACGGGGAGTATTCCCAAAAGTTCAAAAGCTCAGGAGGGGCAGGACCATAGATCTGAGCCACAAGGGCCATCAGATTTACACGAGGAATCGCATATCGAGGTTTCGTGGGTTGAAACTCCAAAAAATTTCAACAGGAATTGCGAAATCGTGATATGCGATATCTCGTTAGCCATAAGGATTTGTGTGGGGCCACATGAGTCAATGAGTGGACAGGTGGCACACGCAATTTGGAGTTTCACAGAGTGAAGTGCCGAAAACATTGCATTAGGATTCATGATATTGCGAACTCCAAAATACCGATGGAAAGAAGGGTCGTTGAAAAGTCAGAACTCGTGCGTGTATCGGAGTTTCGGCTAATCGGGGTTCAGGAATCAATAAAGCAAGTTGCTTGATGTCACGAGTGTCGACATCGTGTTAAGGAATGTCCTGACAAGGTTAAAGAAGGGTCAGCGTTGACTGTATCGGGGTTTGGGGATTTGAGAGCCTAACGCTCGACCATTGACCTCGTGATGTCGTGAAGTCCGATCTCCCAATTTGTAAAGAGGGGGATCCCACGAGGATTGCTATGGGTGTAGGTTTCCCGATAGTGAAATAGAAGAGCCTTAGAGTTCTTTGGGCCAGAAGAGAAGAGAAGATCCTGTGAGCGCGCGAACCTTCTGACCTACAGGTTCTGGGGTAGCGGGCGTAGCAGTCAGATGTGTTGGACATATTGTTTTGTAACAATCATGGATTGTGGAGTGATTCCTTCCATAAGTAGTATTTGATGGTGTGACCCTAGCTTAAGGTTTATTTTCTATACTCCTGTGTTAAATGTGTAAATTTTTGTGTATTCTTTGAATAAAATGGATCAAATATCAAGATTAAGGGTTGATCTTTCATATTTTTAATGCTTGTATATCAAGGTTTTACGGCACCATCAAATATTGTTGATGGAAGTAATCACTCCACAAGCCATGCTTGTTACAAAAAAATACACCCAAAACATGACCCATCCAATGATACTCATGTGTATTTATACTTTCTCATGAGTATCCCTAGGGCCCATGTCAACTATCCCTTTTTAATATATTATTTTCCCTTAACTACATAGTGAGACTATTTATTACCCATCAACTACCCAGTGTCTGTATTCCATGATTATGTCCACATTACATTTATTATTCAGTTAGTTACCTACCTAGGTACCCCATAATATCTTCCCTAGGTACAATACAATTTTACCTCCTTGTGTGTTCAATATCAATATTTGGTGTATTTGGGTAGCATGTCCACTTGAGGATGACCACTTTGGAAGGAAAAAAATAACAACATGGAAAATCAAGTAAAAAAAATGAGTAGGGATGTTGATTTTCTAGCATTTGATTTTATTTTTTTTCTTTGAAATCATCTTTCTTAATGTTTCCCCATGACTCATTTTTATAGGAAGAATTGGAACCACATCATGAACTAGCTCCAATGTGAATGCTCCTTATTCATCCATGTGAGCACTTGTGCTTGACAAGACCTTGAGAAAGGTTGAAGTTCTATGTGTACAGGAAATGGGAGGTTCAACTTGGTTTCTATACACGCACTACTTCATTTTAGCAAGCCCTTGGTAATTTATGAGTTGAGGAGTAGATGAATTTTCATATTTATTGAAGTTGCATGACTATCAAAGTGTCATAAGAAAGATCGATGCCAAAAATGGGATATGTGTTGGAAGACCATAGAAATTGTAAATTGAAGGTTTGACTTTACTTAGTTGGGTGGAAATAGACATGAAATCGTATGATAGGTTGCATTGTTTCAGTTATACATGAATTGGGGATGTTCCTATGGATGGCCACTCAAATATCATAGGTTAGAGAAATTAGGGTGATAAA
>JASDQU010013946.1:153288-165318 GCA_032191745.1 Picea mariana | reverse complement strand
TAGATCTAGGCGCCGAAGCTTGAGCCATCTAGATGTGTGCATATTTTATCTCTGATTCCGGACCCCCCCCCCACCGTTAAAGGTAGAATGGTCAGAGGGGTCTGGAAAGACTTGTCCACTGTAGAACTGGGTGCGACCATTTGAGCCATTCATACATGAGCTATGCATAATTGTGAGTGTGAAGGCATATGCACCCAGAAAAACTTAGGATAAATGCATATCATGGGTTTTCCCAAACTTTTTCATGTTTCTATCACCAAGGGGTTAGACATCAAACCTTTTAAACCTCAGAGACATGGTTCAACATTTATCATCGAGCTAGTTTTATTGAAATAAAGAAAACTACCCTATGTTCTAACCTAATTACCTATGAAAATTAGCCCAGATTAAACTATTGAACTAAGAAATTACTCTATCCTGGGGCTATCTGACCAAGATTAGGTAGTCTGGTCATATTTATTCACTAACTAACCTAGATCACTTGGCTAAGATTAAACAGCTTACCGAACCTTATTCACTACTCCTATCAACATCAATTTAAAAGAACTTAGCCATGCTTGAAAGGTATAGACCAAGTCATTGTTATTGCATGGGGCTCTATTGAATTTCTTTTAAGCCCTCTTTTATTCTTTTTCTTTTTTCTTTTCTTTTTCTTTTTCTTTCTTTCTTCTTTTCTTTTTCTTTTTCTTTCTTTCTCCTCAAATTATTTGCAGAATGAAAAATCATTTGACAAACAAAACACTAAAGAGATAACATTTCAGTCACTAGTTGATCCTATAAATTATAGGGTTATAACAACAGATCCACCTAGGGATGGCACTCTCCTTGTGAAGTGCCAATAATCCTGATTCCTGATGTTCTAAAACTTTCTCCATAGTCACCTTTGTTGCTTAATCAGTTTTATTTTGAAAATTGGAAGACAATGTTCAGTGTCTTAGGGCCTTCTCTCCTAGCTTCAACTATCTAATCAAAGTTATTCACTCAGAAACCTGCAAGCAAAATGAAAGTGGTTTGTACAATGGAAAGTGTGACCTCAGGTCCCTACTGAGGTGGTGAATAATGCTTCAACATTCTACCATTTATAGGTCCTCCTGGCAGATCTGTCCCATCACTGTTGTTGAGCAAGAAGGTGTTATTTCCTCTGAATGCTTGAATCATGTATGGTCCCTTCCACAGACTGTCGAATTTTCCATGCTTTCCCTTGTCTTCATTTCGGGAATCCCATCTTAGCACCAAGTCACCTAGCTCGAAATCATCTTCTTTGGTTCTTTTGTCAAAGATCTTCTTAATGCTTTCTTGGACTACCTGAGTCTTGTTGTATACTTCTTCCCTGGACTGTTGCAAATGGATCATCTGGTTTATCCTTCTTTGGGAGTCGTTTGGCTCGGCTTGCATGTCTTGCAGCAATTTCATGACAGGAACTCCTAAGGAAGTGGGAAAAACCGCTTTTGTGCCATAGACCAGCTGATATGGTGACATACCGATTGACCTTTTGGTGGTCAGTTTGTCGGCCCATAGTGTGAAAACCAACTTGTTATGCCATGACTTTTTGTTTTCTTGCAAAGTTTTCTTGATAATGTTTACCAGGGTTTTATTTCATGATTCCGCCGGCCCATTTCCCTAAGGGTAATAAGCTGTGGAATGTCCCAAACCAATATGATACTGGTTGCATAAATCTATGAGTTTCTTAGATCAAAAAGCGGCTGTGTTGTCAGTTATAATCTTTCTAGGACATCCAAAACGGGACAAGATATTATTTTCAAGAAATTTAATAATGACAGAATCAGTAGCTTGCCTGCTTGGTACTTCTTCGATCCATTTGTAAAATAATCCGTGGCAGTAAGAATCCACCTGTGTTGGCCCGGAGATGGAGGATGTATTTATTCGATGAAGTATAATCCCCATTGCTAGAAAGGGGCTTCAACAGAGATTGGTTTCAGGGGCAGAGGAAGAAGTTTCCTTTTGCCCTTGAATAGGTGACATTTATGACATGAAGTCACTTTATGATGCGCATCAGCAAATAGCGTTGGCCAATAGAATCTAGCTCTAAGGATTTTATTAGCTGTGGTCTTACAGCTTAGATGACCACCACAGTCTCCTGCATGAAAATCCTGCAATACTTTGTCAGCTTCATCCTTCAATAGACAATTTAAAAAAATACCTCCAGGATCTTTCCAATACAGATTGCCTTCTAGAATGTAGAATTTTGATGCTTTCAATTTCAAAAACGTAGCTTTAGTTTTGGTTAGACCCGGGGGATCTTGTAAATTATGAAAAACAAATATCAGGTCTGCATACCATGGAGAGTTCAAAAATACCTCTTTCATGCTTGGAGTCACCTGCTCACCCTGTTCATTTACTGCAACTAAGAAATTGATGTCAAGAGCATGGAAATTTGATTAAGCCATTAACTTTGCTAGACCTTGACCTTTAATCAATTTAGTAGGATTAATCTCTATGTCATACTCTAGAATGATAGCAATCCATTTTCCTCTTCGGCTGTCCAGATTGTCCTAGGTTGAAATGCCTTTTACTACCGCATTCAGAACATATGCAATGGTGTGGGAATGGAGAATATATACTCTAAAATCTTTTATGGCTTTGAGCAAGGCAAAAGCTTGTTTCTCCATTATTTTATAATTCAAAAAAAATCTCTTAAAGATTTACTGAAAAAGGCTATGGGCTGTTCATACCCTTCGTTGTTTTTCTGTAGTAATACTGTTGCAATGGTATGTTCAGAGGTGAAAGAAAAAAGATAAAAATCTTTGGTGAAGTCAGGACTGATCAAGACTGGAGCCTACGTGAGTGCGTGCTTGAATTGTTCAAAAGACTACTTGGACTCTGTGTCCCATTTTATTTTTGTGTCCTTTTTTAACATGTTTGTGATGTTCCTGAGAAGCTTGGCCAGGTTGGGTATGAATCTTCGTAGAAAGTTTATTTTTCTGATAAAAGACTGTAACTCTTTGATATTTCTTGGGTGTTCTAATTTTTGAATGGCCTCGATTCTGCTGGGGTCTATCTTAATTCCATCCTTAGAGATTATGTTCCCTAACAATTTACCTTCCTCTAATCCTAAAAGGCTCTTTTTAGGATTCAAATAAATCCCAAATTTCTTGTATTTATCAAAAACTCATCTGAGATGTCGTAAGTGCTCGTCATCGGATTGGGAGAACACAGTTACGTTGTCCAGATAGATGACAATAAATTTTCTGAGTTCTTCCACAAAATTGATGTCCATCGCTCTCTGGAAAGTGGCCCCAGCATTCATCAACCCGAAAGGAATTTTCACATACATGAAAGTACCCCATGGTGTTGTGAAAGTTGTTTTCTCTTGGTCATCTGGGTGAACGAGGACATGATTATAACCTGAGAACCCATCTAGTAAAGAGATTCGACTAGATCCAACTACCTTTTGTAATATGTGGTCCATTTTTGGCAATGGGTAGTTGTCCTTCAGAGAGACCTTATTTAGATTTCGGAAATCGACGCAAAGCCTAATTTCTCTGGATTTCTTTCGGGTTGGGAACAAATTTGAAACCCATTTGGAAAATCGTAATGGAACTATGATTTTAGCATCGTACATTTTTTTGATTTCTTTTTCTATTAGGGGAAGTAGCTTGGGATTGATTCTCCTAAGTTTCTGTCTGAAAAGTTTTTGATCTTCTTTTATTGGAATCCTATGTTGTATGATGCTGGTGTCATAAGCTTTCAAGTCCTCGTAACCCCAGGAAAATACGTCCAAATATTCCTTGAAAAGATCAATGTATTTGAGTTTCTGCTCAGGGGGTAATGATTTGAAAAGTTTTACCATCTTGGGTTTCTCTTCTATCCCTATATTATAATCTTCGACTTCCTGACCACTGGCTTCAATTTTTGGTTTTTTAGCTACATCATTAAAATCAAATAGGTCTTCTAAAGGAACTAAACCCCTAGGTAAAACATTAATTTTTAAATGCAAAACATCAACTTCTATCTCATTCTCACCTAACTCTCCTGAATCTATCTTATTTACACTATCATTTCCAAAATCAGGTCTTTTTACATTTTCATCATGATTTTCTAAGTCTATGTTTGTACACTCGAAATAATTTTTACATTGTAGAAAATCTTCAATTTGATTATCATTACCAAATACCTACCAGTATCTGATGTTGTCTGGAACAGTTGGTCTGCACTTCACCTCCACCGTGTATGGGCGAGTGGAACAAAAAGGTATCTTGCATGTGGCTGCTAACGTAGCTAACCCATTTGCTAAAATATTATGTCCCCTAGGCATCACCTGCAAATCAACTTCAGTGAAACATTTAAGGGCATCTAGAACAACGCTCCTATAATCTCTAAGATAGGGATGTTTTGTTGCATACTCACCTTTAATTTGTTTGATAATTAATTYAGAATCTCCCCTTAATTAATTCGTACTCAGCTATGTTGTTAGTGCATTGAAAATTCAGTTTGTAAGAATGGTTTTTCGAATACCTGGATTTGTGATTGTGCAACCAAACTCTTGCTCCAACTCCTTCTTTGCTTACGGCTCCATCAAAKTCCATGCTCCAGAAATCCGCYGACAATTCCTTAGTTATCACATTTTTCTTTCTTTCTGCCTTGGTGATTTCTTGGCCTTCGTTTGGACAAGATGTATCTTCTTCCAGCTGAGTGATTTGTTCTCCCGTATCGCCATCGTTATATAGGATAAAGGAATCTASGTCAGAATGTGAAGAGTACAGAAGATAGTTATGTGGATTTTCTTGGCTACTAACCATGTATTTCATCAGTATTTCTCTGTATAGTCTTGTCTGTTGCCCAAAAACTGGGACAGTGGCATACGACATATCCAACTGCAAAGTACCTTTCAACTTGGCCCCCCAAGACCGGGACAACAACATACCATATTTCGGGGGAATTTCTGTGACCACAACATCCATGACCATGCTTTTTGCAGGAATCTGAACCAAGGTGATACACAAATCCTTGATCAAACTGATACATCTAACTTTGTTGGAGTCAAAAGAGTGTAAGTCCTTGTAAGGCCTAGTAACCTCAAGTCCTAGTTTTTCCATCACTGCTTTAGGCATCAAATTATGGGAAGCACCTAAATCTAACATAGCATTATGCAGAATCAGGTCGTGTATATTAAGGCTGATGTAAAAGGGAGTGACAACACCATTGTCGGTCTGACCATCCACTCCAGGTCTGAATAGGAGTTCAGGTTGATCATCGGTAAGGTTTACAGTATCTGAATGATTTGCTGATCCAATAGTTAAGGCCTCCGTGCCTATGTCAGGTTCAATTCTCAGTGCTTTGATCACCTGCGATTGGTAAGTGTCCTCACTCATCAACTCATAAAGAGGAATGGGAATTTTCACTTTGGCTAATTCCCCTTCGAGTCTGAAAGGAGTAGGTGTTCTTCTTTGGCTCTGCAATTCTAATTTGTCCACCGTAGTCTTCTGAGAGGAAATATTTGGTGGGTTGGTTGATGAAACCTCAGTCTGTGATGATATTTTCAAAATGGCAAGGTTTCTTTTTGCTGGATCTTCAACATTACCTTTTTCAGGGATCCTCTCGATAGAAGGATCGGGGGCTTTCTTGGTTTCAACTATCTTCATTGTTTCAGTTACCTTTTTTGGGGAACTTCCGTCTATCTTTTTACTTTTCATATTGTACTGTCGATGTACCTCCATAATTGCATTTTCAAATGCCTGTTGTTCGGTATCTTTAGCTTCTTCTCTCACCTTTGTTTGATAAAGAAGAAAAAGTTCGTGTTCCTCCTGGGTGAGGAAAATTTCTTCGTTATCATGAATGCCCATGAGGTTTATGTGTGTATCCTCTGGTTCTTCAATTAACTCATATCCTTCATCGGAATAACTTTCTTGTAGGGGCAGTCTGATTTGTTGATCAGGACCTCTCTGTTCCCTTCGATCCCTAGGATCTCTCTGCCTGATTTGAGGAGGGTTTCTTCTAAAGTTAGGATTCTGAATTTGAGGAGCTGGTGGGTTTTCTCTAGGAGGGTTTCTTTCAGATACAGTAAGTCTCTCCATCATTCTTTCCATTACTCTGGCTAAGGAATCCAATTTGGAATCATAAGTTGATGTGGAAGGCTCCTCTTTAATTGTGACTCTCCTCTCTGTCCTCTGTCGTGCCCTTTTTGCCAACAGGTTGGCCTCCAAACTTATTGCACTTTTCTGCATGTCCTCCAGGGTTGTGGAGTTTCTTTCCCTTAATTGATATGACATATCAGTGTCAAAACCGTCAGGGAATTTTATCAATGCCAAACCTTGTGGAGGTTTAATATCCGCTGGAATTGCATTGTACAGATTATTGAAACAGGTGCAGTAATCTTGTACTGTCTCACCTTGATTTCTTCTGATGTTTTCGTATTCTAACAAGATCTGGGGAGGATTTTTCTTTACCTCCCATCTATCTAGAAAAATTCTTTGAAACGCTGTAAGGTCAAGCACTGAAGTAATGTGTAATCCTTTGTACCATTTCTTAATGTCAGCTGTCAAACTCTGCGCAAAAAATCTCATTTGAACGTCAACTTCATCTACTTCCTATAGGTCAAAATAGTCATTCATTTTATCCACATGTTGCTATGTGTTCAAGGGACCTGTGCCATCGAAATGAGGAAGTCTCATTTGATAATCTTGGGGCATAGCATGAAGAGGTGCGACCAACACCAAGGGAGCATACTTGGATGCCATGATAGGCGGAGGGGGCGGGGTGACAACCTGGATGATAGGTGGGGTGGTGAAAGAAGATAAGGATGAGGAGGGGATAGCTGGAACAGAGTGAGTGGTTTGAGGTTTAGCAGTGGGAGATAGAACTTTAGGGGTCCAGGGTTGCAAGATGGTTGGGTCTAGAACTGTTTCATCCACAAAGCTATTAGATTTCGTTCTAAATAGGTTTTGTTCAAAAAGGATTTTAAAGTTAAGATCCTGAAGGGCAGCAAGATCCTCTGGAAGAGAAGGGGACCTTTGAAGGGGACTATGATTTACTGAATCTTTTGCAATGGTCTTTTTCCTGAGCAACTGTTCTGGATTATCAGTTGCTATTGCAGGTTTTGGGTCTGGGTGAGATCGAGTATAAGCTCTTTTGGGAGCCAGATTTCTTTTTGATTTTATATATATATACTTTTTAGTTTTACGAGTCTGAAAATAATATGTGCAAGCTTTTAACAAACTCTAAACATTATTTCTTTCTCAGATTTGCAATTTTTCAAAAACAAACTTTTCTTCCATGGAAAAGAAAACGTGAAGTTAAAATTTGTTCAGTTCTTCCCTAGTGGAGTCACCACTATGTTAACGCTCTATAAATTTTTGAGTGGTTGTCAGAAAATATGAAATATATGGGAGGTAACTTTATCTAACCACTTCAAAGCTGGGATCTAGCCCTACCAGCGTCAGAGAGGGATCTCTCTGTATGATTTAGATATGCTTCAAATTTAAAATATTAGGCTAGGTGAATATGTTTGTTTTGTTTGTTGTTGTTTTCGTTGGGTTGGCTGAGAGAACTTTACACATCCATTGGGCTATGGGGTCTGTATCATGAAATAAAATCTAAACAAGAAATGAAGAAACCTTTCACAGGGAGAGATAATGCAATCGTTGGATTCTTTTAGCAACAAAAATGAGGAATAACAAAAAAGGCGAGAGTGTCAATTACAACAAAGAAGCAGTTAAGAATTTCTTTATCGTAAAATCAGAAGATGAAACACTAAAATATTTTAAAGTCAAAAAAAGGGTATACAAAGATAAATCCTGTAACATTCATTACTTTCAAAGATTAGATTTCGAAAACAGTGCGATAACTAAGAGAGAATAACATTTAAATTAGAAAGGAGAACATCACTAATGATTACATGCAAGAATCCTGTGGAAATGCCTCTTTGTATTAATGGAAGATCTCTTGAAAAAATATTACAGTCTGGTAGCTCGCAGGGCGTAAAGATCAACCCCCAATACTTCGAAAAGTGAAGTATTTATAACCAAAATTACAAACGATCCTATCATTAAAGATCATGACGTGGTAAATCTATTTTTAGCTTAACTAACTTAACAAACTACAAAAATCTAGGAAACTGTTTGATGATGTGTCGAAGTTTCATGCTGTTTTTTGGGTGAACCATTGGTGAGGCCTCTGGATGACCTTGTCTGACTAGATAGATGACTGGGCTGGGATAGCTCATCGACTACTCGATCATATTGCAAAGCTCTTCCCATCGAAGATGACTGGGAATGATGACTTTGAGTAACCTTCGGTAGACTTCATCCATCTCTGTGTACTTAGCAAAAGTTGGCTTGATGATGAAGATGTACCGGATCTCATGCTGTATGCTGATATCCAACTGTAGAGAATATAGAAATTCCTTGCCAGTGATACTGCCTTGTATTCCTGAAAATTTCAAACTATCCTTAGCCACAGTGGCTAATCTCTTTTTGTAATTGGGGAGCGTCATCAATTTGTCATTTATCACTCTCAAACTAGAAAGACCCTTCTTCTGTAGATCCTCGATCTTGCTAAAAAACCTTTTCACCCCTAGGTCCATAGCCTGAACCTTTTCTTCTAGCTGTAGCATCAGTCCTCTCTTGGTCAGGACTCTCTTGACCTCAAGGATGGTCTCTTTTCTCTCTTCAATTCTCAGATCTTCCATCTCCTCTCTGGTTTTAGAATTTAGGAATTTGATGATTTCATTAGCCACGGTGGGAATCTCTCCCAGTTCTACTCTAATCTTCTCGATGGCTTGTTTACTTCTTTGTACCAATTCATTTTTCTCAAACATAATTTGTATCATTGGCCATATTTCATTCATAGACTTGGTGATGTTTGTCCAGACACTTTCTTTGACTTCGGTTAGTGTTTTTCCTGCCACTGTTTGCTTCCGAAGCTATTGTAACTCTTGTTTGAGCTAGTGTGACACTTGTTTTTCCTTGGAGTAGCTGGTTTGGTAAGAAGATTTGAGTTTCTGGAGGTTCTCAATCTCCTTTTTTAGCCTGATAATCTCTGTTTCTTGCAGATTCATCTCTTCCATAGATTTACCCAGTTCAATAGTCTTTTCCAGAGACGTCAGTGGATTTGCTAGTGGAATTTCTTCTAGTGATGTTGTGCTCACTCCTGAGAGTGGAACTGCACTAAATGGAATGAATTCCATGGGTTTTGACTGCTCTTTCTCTTTCACTAGTTTCTCCATTTCAGCTTCCATTTCCTTCAATTGTGCATTCTGCTCCATGATCAACTTAAGCATCTCATCTTTTTCTCCTTCTGTCTCCACCATTTCCTTTGCCTGAGAGTCTACTGTTGGTGGCAACTTCAATTGTTTCCTCAGAGATTCTATGTCGGAATTTTTCTTCTTGATCATCTCCTCGACTGCTTTCACATTCGAGGGATCATATCCGATCTTGAGGACCAGTTCCTCCAACGTCTTAATCCTATTATCCTTGGCAAAGGATGATATTTTTTCCAACTTCAACTGTGTCTGGACATTATTCAAAGACACTTGTAACTTGGAGGCAGCAGTGGAAGCATGTGCCAACGTGGAGAAAACCATTTCTCTAGTTTTCCTGTGCAGATCCATTTGATCAGCTAGATGCACATCCTTAGTCTGGAATTCAAAAGTTGCACTTTTGTAATCGGTGATTACCTTTGGGTCTGGCACCTGTGCTTGGAGAAATGCCATGTGCATTATTCCCTTCTTAGCTTCAAATGCCGATAGCAGTCTATGTTGTGCCGTCGACGTTTTCTTCCAGAACTAATCATATGTGTTGTTGGTCAACATCTGATTCTTTTTCTTGATCAAATCGTATTTCTCGAAGATACTCAGCTTCAGTCCTATTTTGCCTGGCTGGTTGACTGGTGGAGTATCTGTAGGCTTCTTTGGAAATACTGAGGTTATGATTTGCTTGTTGCTTGTACTAAGGAGTGATCGATCCACCTCCATCATTGCAGTGGATGGAATTGCCTTTTCTCGAGCCGTTTCAGGAGCCTGAGTGGTCTTTGGCCTCTTTGTGTGCAATCGAAACTCCTCAGATGATACTTCAGTGACAGAAGGTGAAGTGTCCTTCCTGGGCCTTTTCTCCTTTGGAGCCTATGGTGCAGTCCTCTGTGAAATAGTGACCGAAGGGTCCTGTTGTTCTACCTCAACCAGTGTGTTTGGCTCCCATTCTATCTGGTTTACAAACTTCTCTACCTCAGGCCTAGATAGGTGAACATATGAGATATTATTATTTTTTATTCTCATCTCAAAAATTATCCCACATGGATCATAGTGCCACGTGAAACTGACAAAAAAATTCATTTCTTTTAGTAGTCTGTCTGCTTCCTCCTCGGTGCCTCGACTGTTGTAGATGAAAGACCCAATCTTCCCTTTGATTCTAAGCTGTTGCTTCTTCTTCAAAGACACAAAATGTATGTCGTTTGATTTTATCATCTACCTTATGTATTCCAGGGAGACAATTATAACAGGTAAGTACTTCGGTAGTTTATATGGGGTCAACTCGCACCCATAGAATTCGATCTCAGTATGATTTTGGTACAGGTACTAATCACGAGTCTTTGTAAGGTCCGAGAGATGTAGAATCCTCTGAATTTCATCATTAATTCTGGGTTCGAGTCTGCCGCTGAGCATACTCACCACTAGGTGGTAGAAATGCTCTATTAACTGCTTGAAACTGAATTCTGTGGAGTTATGTCTAAGCAGAGAAGTCCATGCTGTTACTGCCTGTGGTCTACCATCCTCGTCCATCTTCCACATAGAAAAAGAAAATTTGTCTGCTTGGAAGAAAACGAACAGGTATGCCAGTATTGCAGAATACCTGAACATACCTTCTATGGAGAAATTTATGAATTATTCATGAATGTTGTCTGCGAGGAACGTGTTGTAGTCGAACTTTGTAGTGGGTTTCTCATCAGTGGAGAAAATAAACAGAAATCCCAAAATGGGTTCATCTACCCATTGATCTGAAAAATAACCAAGCAAGGTGCATAGTGACGTGATGATCTGGTTTCCTTTTATTGAGAATAGGGAGGAAGGATAAAGGGGGTTTGTAGTGGGGAGCTAAGCAGATTGTGGAAGAAAAAGCTCAAAAATCCGAGATCTTTGAGAAAACGACACTTCTGGTAGAGATCTATGATGATTTTGAGGTTAAAAGGTGAGGCAGAGTCAGCTCAGGATATCTGCATCATTTGGTCGATGGTTTCTGGTGTGATGAGGAAAATAATTTCCCCAGATGAGGACATAATGGCTCTTTGTTCAGGGATATAATGGGCTTGGAACTTGAGGGTGAATTCTGGGAAGTGGTGAATCTAGGGGAAAAGATACAAGGGTAGGTTGGACTCCCAGAGCCCAATTTCATCACTCGGGTCTAGGAAAACTTCTTTAAGCCATGACTGTAGGTCTGCAAAGTCAAAATCACATCTTGTGTCTGCGATTAAGTAGTCTTTTTCGGCCAGAGGAATCCTGTCGAGGTCGATAGGAGGTGGGAGAAAAGGATTCTCCTCACCTTCTGTTCTCTTTGACTTTGATGCCATCACTGTAACAATACCTGCAAATAAAACAAAGGTTAGCGGGCAAAACTGTAGATGTGGGCGGCTGATTGTAATGGAGAGGAAAACGGGGAAAATTCTCTAGAGCGACGACTGGGTAAATGGTGAAGGAATGAAGGGTGAGGGTAGTTTTGAGTGAACGGATATCTGTTGGGCGCGGGAGATAGGTCAACTGGTTAACGGATAAGTTAGTTAGTAATAAATGGCCAATGGGTCATTTAGAGCGTGAGATGGCAGGTGATAACGACTGAAACATATGATGAGTAACGTGGCGTGTATTGATTGGGTGAAAAGACCATGGTGAATGGACTTACCACGGGTGAACGAAGGAGAAATACTGACATATTTATGGGAGGTGACTCTTACAGAAAAGGTGGATAATGACGTCATGAGGTGACGAGGTATGTCAGACAGTAACAGGCGGTGGGATTCAGGACTAATGGATTCATGCCACATATAGATAGGGGGCCCACTAGAGGAAAATTTCATTCCGGA
>JASDQU010013946.1:121665-152996 GCA_032191745.1 Picea mariana | reverse complement strand
GTTCATACATGAGATGTGCATAATTGTGAGCGTGAAGGCATATGTGACCAGAAAAACTTAGGATAAATGCATATCATGGGTTTTCCCAAACTTTTTCATGTTTCTATCACCAAGGGGTTAGACATCAAACCTTTTAAACCTTAGAGACATGGTTCAACATTTATCATCGAGATGGTTTTATTGAAATAAAGCAAATTGCCCTATGTTCTAACCTAATTACCTATGACAATTATCCCAGATTAAACTGTTGGACTAAGAAATTACTCTATCATGGGGCTATCTGTCCAAGATTAGGCAGTCTGGTCAGATTTATTCACTAACTAAGATAGATCAATTGACTAAGATTAAACAGTTTAGCCAAGATTATTCACTACTCCTATCAACATCAATTTAAAAGAACTTGGCCATGATTGAAAGGTATGGACCAAGTCATTGTAATTGCATGGGGCTCTATTGAATTTCTTTTATGCCCTCTTTTATTCTTTTTCTTTTTTCTTTTTTTTTTTCTTTTTATTTTCTTTTTCTTTCTTTCTTCTTTTCTTTTTCTTTTTCTTTCTTTCTCCTCAAATTATTTGCAGAATGAAAAATCATTAGACAAACAAAACACTAAAGAGATAACATTTCAGTCACCAGTTGATCCTATAAATTATAGGATTATAACAACTACTTCTAAAGCTTTTCCATCTTCTTGAAACATTTGGACTCATCATGACCATATTTATCACAAAAGTTGCAATGTCGGTTAGTATTCTTATTTTTATATTTTTCTCCTTTATCACCATTAGGAGCTGAAGTTGTCTGGTTTGGGACCCTTAAGTTGTTTGCTGTTTTAGCAAGGATGTTGCTTCTTGGGATAGTTGGGTTTATCTTTCTGCTGGACAACTAAGGATTTGTTGGAGGTACCTGTAGTGTTGATCACTCCAAGTTGTACAAGCTTATCTTCCTCTCTAATCAAATAAGCACAAAAGGAATCAAGAGTGGTTTTTTTATAAGCTTTCCCTAGAGCCTCTCTCATGGCATAAAAGGTAGATACAAACACAAAATATGCACTACCTAGCTTAGAAAGAATAAGCTAGATGCAACGCTCTTCCTCCATTTTTATCTTACATTCTTCACATAAAATTCTGAGTGTTTTAAACTTAGATAAATAGTCTCCAAGGAAAGAAAAATCACTTGGACTCAAGGTCAGTATTTGATTTCTAACTGTTGTGCTCGAATAATATTGAGTTTACCAAACAAAAACTCAATCTTGTCCCAAGCTTCTTTGGGGTCATTAATTTCTTGAAGGTGATACCTTAAATCAGGAGAGATGGACATTCTGATTAGTCCTCATGCTTCATCATTCCTATTATCCCACTTGACTTTCTTATCAACATCAGAGGGTTCTTTTTCCTTTCCCAAGGTAATCCGGTACATGCCTTTACTTCTTAATAAATCTTCCATATGAGATTTCCATTGGAAGTAGTTGTTTTTGGTAAGAAAGACATTACTTGTAGAAGCCATATTAAATATGTAGATAATATGGATTTAAAAACTGAAACTGATGATCTGGATGGAAAGAGATCGAAAAATTATGTGGTTTTTAAAAAAAAACAGCACTGGAAACAGACTTTTGATGTGAGAGTTATGCCCTTTTAAAAAAAGGCATAAACGGTAACCAACTGACCACGTGATTGTGTAAGTTGTTTTATGAAGTGACCCACTTTTATAAAGAGAAATGGGGATCACTTTTACAATGAATTTACTTTATAACAGAAAAGATGCATGCAAAATAAATAACTCTAAAATAAAATATTAAAGCTACTTACAGTGATTCACTTTTATACTTGAAGTGAAATACACTTTACAATTTTAGCATTATCTTTTTCAAAAAAAGTAACAAAAGAGAGACTTGAACCCAAGACCTCTTACTGCAACTTTTAACCAAATAATCTAGCAAAACATATTGTAATGTTCAGAAGGAGGATTGGGGGTGTTTTTGTTATTGTCGTTGTGGAAGACGGCCTTGGAGAGCATGCTAAATTTTTTTTTTTTCACAGAAGAAAAAAATTCTTCTTCTCGATGAGAACAAGGGTTAGATCTCGGTTAGCTTACCCGAAAGATGCACCTTTTCCTATATTTTTATGATTTTCTGAGATCGCATAGGGTGTAGGGAAAAGAGTACACGTAGATCTAAAAGAGTAGCAACCCAGAAATAAATAAAACAAAACCGAAATAAAACCAAAATACTACTCTGCAAAAATTTAAAAAAAATGCGTATTCAAGCTTTATACCTCCGGATCTGGCTGTAATGGCCGTATCTTGGGAAAACATAAACCTTTTAGAGTGAAATGAAAAGTGTTCCTAACTGAAATGAATGCTCCAAATGCAATGGAACAATCCTCTCAGCCAAGAAACGTACGAAAATGACAGAAAATGGATATGAGGCAACTCGGCTTCACGATCTCGATCTACAATAGGAGCAGGTCTTCAAACAGACTCTGATACCATGTTCGACAACATAGGTATTCCAACAGAGGACTAAAACCTTTAGTAACCACTCACATAATCATATCAAACATCAACACACCAATGTTTTCACATGGTAAAACCCCTACAGGGAAACATCCACTGCCCCAACCAACATAGACACTTGGAGTAGTTTATTAATGCAAAGAAAAAGATTATAGAGAGATTTTACAAGAGAGTTTCTCACAATCGATCATCGACAAATGACCCTCCATGCTCTTTAAATATAGATCATGGACCAATCGGGTGTTAAGCCACGGATCAATTACCATTAAGATCGAGGAGAGTATGAACCGTCGGATCACTCTATGTCAGGAACATATCGTGACCGTCGGATTTACTTACTACAAATGCATGCTAATGCATACTAAAGAAACACACTATAAAACACACTTTTACCTAATGACACAATAGAACAAGTAGGTCTTAACTAACTCCTAAGTGTCTAAATATCCTAACATAGCAAAAATTTATTGTTCATAAAATCCTTTTGACCAACTTAAGGGAAATCATATTTATTCTTGCCACATGAAGTGCTAATGAGTTATCTCCAATAACTGAGTAAATGTGATGGAGATTCTACCTCTATGAAGACCTACGATTTATCACCATGCACATACACACATGTTGTACTTGCACATTGATATTATGTAAAATGTGGATTTGCTAGGTTATTTGACTAATTGGTGATTGTGTAAAATGATGTAGTTTACAATATGAATTCCTACTAGAAACATGGTAAAACACATCCATAGAACAACCATCAATAACAATGTGGTGTTCATCTATTACTAACTTTGGATAGTGTTTCATTTGTGAATATCCATTGTGACCACCTCCTCCACCAAGAGGATCACAAAATTCCTTAAGTCCATGAACAACATGATTTCATTGTTGCTATATTTTGCAATTTTGAAATTTTGAATAGCTACATTGATTGATTTTGTCATTTCTTTGGTGTTTGTGGGGATTCCATATACTTTCAATGTAGAATCATGACCGAATCCCTTAAATGGTTGCAAGGAAGAACATGATTAATATTTAACTTGTCCGCTACACTTTCTCAATCCAATGAACTAGCTTATCTTCATAAAATTTCTAAGAAAATCACCCAAATCATAATGTTACCTCATACCCAAATACTTTGTACCCAAGTACTCTTTGTACAATTATTTTTCAAGATACATTAAAGGAGTGATAGGGTATCAACTACGAATGGTATGGCATGGTTGAAAACATTTTCTGCTAGAAAAAAAATAGGCTAGTTGATTGTCTTGATTCTTAAGTACATATTGTGTTCTCTCAAACCAGTTTTGAAAACAAATAAAATGAGAAAAAAACAACATGCTCACAAACTAATGAGGGTCCATATGCATTACAAAGAAGTTGCAATTGCTACTTCACATTCAAACCAAGAATTTCATCATGTAGTTAATCCATGAACCTGACCATTTCCAAAAACTAAACAAATTCCACTTCCACAAACTATACAAAGTCCATTTTTTCATCCCAATCATGGTTAGAAGGGTCTTGGATGGGAGTTGACCTTCATAGATAACTAGTCATGTAAGGACCAAACATTATAAATCCTACGAATCCACCTATCCTTAGGATTGAAAGAAGCTTGTTGAGAATTAAGAACATGTGTCGTGACATGATTGTAGTGGAGTAAGGAATACAAATTTTGGGAATTATACTCTTAAATATATTTTCTAAATACCAATATTTTGGTTCCTCTAGAAAGGACCTGACATGTCAATATTAATATTATGTTAATCCTTAGGGGGAAGAAACCAAATAATATGTTTGATGACGACCTTGTCAAAAGGAAGGAGGGCCCACTACTACATTGGTCTCATTTTTCGACAATTTACTGATGCCTTTTCATCACCACAACACCTAAAGTACAACAAAGGCTACAACCCATTTTTTGTCATGTCACCTACGTCAAAATTACGATGATCCATGTTCGTCACAAGATAGATGAGCATTTATGTCGTACCATTGACTGATATAGGTCCCAAATCCAAGTTATTCTCATCACTTGTCCATCGTAAGAGTGGCTAACCTACGATGAAAATGACCCATCAGTTCATCTCAAATCCATCACATTTCCATCACTACTACATCAAAAGATCGACTAATGATCGTCACCAGTCTGTCATATCATCCACTATAGTTCATCTCAAATCTACCATGTTTTCATCACTAGTCCATCAGAAGATCGACTAAGATATGACAAACCATCGATGAATGTTTTTCATATGATCATCAGGACCTTGTTGAACTATCGTCCAGGTACTGATGATGACGAAAATGACAACGATGACAACGATGATGATATGATGATTATCATGACAATGAAAATGATGATGATGTTGACAATGACAATTACAATGATGATGAGGAGGAGGAGGAGGATGATGACAAGGTTGAATATGGTAATGAAAATTATGATGATGATGATGATGATGATGACAATGAAAATGAAATGATGATGATGATGATGAGGAGGAGGAGGAGGAGGAGGAGGAGGAGGATGGCAATGTTGTTTATGATGATGATGATGATGATGATATGATGATGATGATGAAAATGGAAATGACGATGATGACGATAATGACGATGATGATGAAAATGATGATGATGATGATGACGATGATGATGGTGATGAATATGACAATGAAAATGATGAAAATGACCATGATGATGATGATGATGAGGAGTAGAATGGTGACAATGTTGATTATGGTGATGAAAATGATGACGACGACGAAAATGATAACAATGACGATTACTATGATGATAATGAAAATGATGATGACAATGATGATGAGGAGGAGGATGAAAACATTGATTATGATGATGATGACGACAATGATTAACCCATAAAAATAAATAATTTAAAGAGAATAAATCATATAAAAGATATAATCACATACCTCCTACATTTCAACATTTCTGCAATATCATTAATCTTGTTCTTCATCAAAATCCACTTTCGTATCATCTAGTTCAGAATTAATGTTGAAAGGATTGGACATATCAACATCACCATAAATGTCATTTTTGATAATATCACCATCAATATCATCATCAAGAACATTGTCATGTGCATTTGTTCAACTTCTTTTACTTCTTCATCTGACAATACATCTACCTCATCTTCTTCTTCAATATCATCTTCTTCTAGTACATTATACTTTACATGACTTCCTCTTGGGTCATATCTAACAACATATGACCAACCTGCTTTACCTGGAATCTATGAATAAAATACATTCTCACATTGGCTTGGAAGAACATATCTTTATGTGCCCAACTTAAATGTCCTTGTATGAACCATGATATATCCATTGACATCCTCAATAAAATTCCCTTTTTTATTATTTTCTTTCATTTGTAACCTATACCATCTTTGAATAGAACTAACTTGAAGGATTTAAAGTTACAATCAAGTATATCATCCAAATACCCGTAGTATCTATTTTTAGATACTATTGGATGTCTGTCACTTCTATAGGAAACCTTAGTGACGTGAAAAACTACAATTATCCCACAATCATAGGTTTTCTTATTGTCATCCAAATTTTTGATGTGAAATTTATGGCCATTGTACCACATAGCCTTCTGGTGTTTCAACTTCTATATGCCTGACATGAAAAAATGCATTGTCAATCAATAAAAATATTTAGACTTCGTAAAAAATGATTAAAAAAAAAGCACATCACTTAGATAAATATAATGGAAAATAATTGAAACAAGATGTACTAAGTGAATACGCTTTCTCATTTATCTTTTAAACCATATGCTAAATCAATTTCCCTCTTAGTAATATTGGTATCTTGATTACGATGAGCTTATTTAAGAAATGTAGCCACCCCTTCCCATGATAACCTACCATTACATTGCATAAATCAATATATCCATACCTTCATCCAATAAAGATCGTTTTCAATGTGTAAATGTAGTGCGTCCCACTCTCAACCAACTATATATAAACTAATAAAAACTAATAAGAATAAAGATTAATAATTGATGAAAGAATAAAAATTAAATAAGAAAAATATAAATAAATTACCTTTCACTTTTCTCATTCTACCTTTCCCAACTAGAACCTCCCATTCAAATTTGTTGATGGAGTTGTCATCCCAAATGCGAGCCACCTTCATATTTGCAGCTAATTTAGGAATATACTGACTAATATACACCAAGGATTGATATACCATATATCCCTCAGGATGTTCTCTTTGTCTAACAAAATCCTTCAATGACGTCAAGTGCCTCTCCACCATCCGCATTGACATTGTGTGCACATGTCCACACATTTCAATCTCCTCAAATTGGTGTATGAGGTAGTGTTATTGCGCATTGAAAAGTTTTGGAGGTAGATACTTTTTTCATTTGACACATTATCCAAGGAATTTCTCTCCTCCAATATTTTATATCTTCTTTATGGATTTATTTAGATGACAACCGCTTACACATGATACACACAAATCATAGGTTTCAATTAAAAAATTATATATGTATTGCAAGTAAAACACATGTCAACAAGTTTTGCAAAAAAACATTTTCCATATAAATCATTATTTACCTCGTGTATTTTCCTAGATCATATATAAAAAAAATTATGTTGTTTTCAAAGCTGTCTCAGATAGATAGAGGTAGAACATACTGTAAAAAACAAGAATTATTATATTTTGAAAAGAAAACAAAATGAAAATACTAAAAAAACGTATTACCAATATAGAAATCTAAAAAAATAATTACCTTAATGAAGGTATGTCAGTCATGAGTTCTTACCCCACCAAATTCACCTTTCTTTGTTAAGATATTCTTTATGTTTCAATAAAATTCCATGGAAAAAAATAATTTTCGAATGACCTCTTTTACAAAATTTCTTTCCTGCTCTGTAAATAACCATGGATGATGATTTCATTGTCCATTGTTATTTGAATCAATTAAATTTTCATTGCATGATTGGATTCCTGAATGTCACAATAAATTTTGATAATTTTTTCTTTGTCACTCCTTCCATCTAAGATTGTCCTCAACATTTTTGTTACATTCTTCCTAGTATGCATTGTATCAAATAAGTGAGTTATTTGTAGGTTCTCATAGTAAGGAAACCTACTGAATTGTATGGGGTAATTTTTCTTTCCTCGTGGAAGCCCATCAATTCCTTTACGACCTCTATTATATTCCAACTTCCATAGGTGAGGTGTCATTCTTAGTGGTTTTATTGCAGTCTCTTCTTTCTCATTGAAAATATTTTTTTTTGTAGTTTGATACCTATGGTTCTTAGGGAGGAAGTGTCTATAATACAAAACACCTCCTTCTCTAAACTTCTTGAATGATGATATCTCACCCTAGGACCACAAACTAGACATGAAAATTTACTCTTTGTTTGAAGACCTACAAGATATGGATTAATTTCAGTCTTAGTTATATAACAATGAATTATTTAAGAAACATGCATGACATTTTCATAAAATTATAAATATTGTTATTTAGTACAATAGTATGTTACATACCACAAAAATGTGTTATGCCTAGGGCATCATTAATTGTCCATGTAAGTATTCCATGGAATTGAAATTGCTTTTTCCCTATTGGTCTAGAGATGTCATACATAGTGATGCTAACCCATAACTTTAGTAGCTCATTGAAAAAAGGATCAATAACACATTCATATATTTCACTTGGTACTTACCTAATTGGTTGAAAATACACATAATTACTACCTTGTATATATATACAAAATTATGCAATGAATAAGACAAACAAAATGATACATTCAAACAAATATTGTAAACAAATACCTAGAACAATCATTGTCAACATTTTGTGCTCCCTCTTTATTGGCATCCAATGAGGAAGGTTATTTTTTATAACAAAAATAGGCCACACTAAGAAAATAGACTTGAGCTCACCAAATGGATTGGCACCATCAACTGCTAATGAAATCCTAACGTTATGAGGTTCTTCTTTAAAAATGGTCCATCTTTCTTTGATGTTCCTAAATGCAGAACCATTTTCATGCATTCAAAGAACACCATATTCACTTTTGTGTTGTGCATGGTAATCCATAAACTGTGTTATTCTTTGGCACTTGAACATGAATTCAAACACAGAATTATGGGAATATGACAAGGAACCTTGTGGAGCACCTTTTTTGTTACTTGATCGGTTCGATATCAATTGATTTGACATTGCAGAAATTTAGTTTCTTATGCATATTGTCCATAATATGTAATATGATAATTAGGAAATGCATCAATATCCTAATAGCCTATTCGAATATCTTTCATAATGGAAGATAAATCTTGGTATGTGTGGTAAATTATTTGACGGTGGTAAGAAAAATTCACCTAACAATCTACAACATAAAAAATAACTAGTTAATATAAATAATAATAGTCATAAATTTTGCATCCTTAATTTACAAATTAATTGAAACTAAAAATAGAGAAAATAAAATAAAATTGACCTTTATGTATATGTGACGAATTATATTACGTACCTTAGGATCTTTGTGAGAAAAGTGTTTGAAAAACCATTCAATACCTTCAAGTTCACCAACAACATTATAACAGAGACAATGTTTGTTCTTAAGCCTTCATAAAGGGTTTTCTATGCCTTCTCAAGCAGAGGTACATCATGAATATCATCAAAACATTTGTCCTCATTGATAGGATCAAATATGTCCTAGATCAGTCTATTTGTCCCATCATTCTCCATTGTATTAATAGTGTCATATTATTCAATAGGGTTAACTTGATCTTCAATATCCATACCATCTTCCTTAGCTTGTATAATAGTATTTCTACTATTAATAGGCACATTATCTGATGCCACATACTTATGTGGTTTTTTCTTTATAATTACAAACAATCAATCAAATTAGTGTATATACTGGAAATATTAAAATGAAAGATGATGATGACAAAAACGAAAATGATAATGACGACAACGACGATGATGTTGAGATTCAACAAGAAGATCCTAGTGAAAATTATGCACCTAAACTAGGATGGAGCCTCAGGCTATTTTTAGGTGGAAGTTTATTTTTAGATGATGAGCAAATTCTATTTATAGACGATGTCTCTTTTTAGATGATGAGAAAATCCTATTTATAGATGATGTCTATTTATAGATGGTGAGCGAATTCTATTTATAGATGTATGTCGACTATTATTATCCCTTAATAATAGTTGGACAATAAATATTAATCTATTTTCAATGAGCACTTGGAAATAGTTAACTGAAGTGGAAAATCAGTTAGCTATAGGAAATTTGAGTTCAAAGGTTGACTAGTGGGACATGCAAGTCGAATTAGTTGTAACTGAGTGATTCGAAGTTGTAACAAAGTTGGATGTGTAGTTATGTGAGTTGTGAAGTAGTTTAACTCATTTAAGTGAGTTAAGCTCAGTTGTAATAGTTGTAAATGAACTAACATTAGTGAGAGATCAGTTAATTAATTATTAATTAATTCACAATCAGTGATCTCACATGCAACTGGAGATTTATCACTGTTAACTACATGCATGTCAGATCCAGTGGAGACCTAGTTGAGATAACAAGTGAAAGGGATAGTTTGACTATCAATTGTGACATTAGTGAGTGCACTCATGCAACCACACACACAGTGGATGTGCCCATGAGGGATTTCCATTAGCAGGGATTGCGTAGAGGAGACAGGTTGTCTGGAAGCAGTAAATTGGCACATGAATTTGTTAATTTTTGTATGACAGTGTGAGACGATTGTGTATTGTACTGAGAGCTCTTGGATTAGATTTTTGTATGAGATTGTTTCATGATCCATGATATATACATAATATATGATAGTGGGGTTTTTAGCTTTATTCTTTCCCGGTAAAACATATGTGTTATGTGTGATTGATCTTTCTTATTGATATTGCAATTGGTGATCATGTTTTAAATTCCGCAAGAATATTTGTAGAAGTGATTTTGTATTTAAAAGTGGCATATAATTGTTATATCAGGAAATTCCGGTAAAAAAATAATTTGTATTAAAATTTCTACATGGTATTAGAGCACAGGAAATTGCAGAAGTTGAGTTTGTGATTGGATATAATTCGAATTTGCAGAAAGACTTTCTTGGTGCTACAATTGATTCAAGATTGAAATGGATTTTAATATTGGCTTGAGGTTAGAGTATGCACTCGAGGGAAGCTCAAACTACATTTCTTGGAAGGACAGGATGGAGGAAGTACTCGAAGACAATGGCTTGAAGGAATTCATTGACAAGGATGTTCCTAAGCCAGATGCTACAAATGTTGCAAATCTTGATGCATGGAAAAAGAAAGTGGAAAAGGCGAGGAGGATCCTGTTGGAGGGAGTACGAGACCACATTGTATCAAACCTCCATGGGAAAGCCAAACCATATGCAATGTGGAAGGATTTGATGGATCTATTCCAAAACAACAATGACCATAGGAAATTGGCGCTCAAAGATAAAATCAGGAAGATCAAGATGGAGAAGGGAGACTCCATTCCAAAATATCTCACAAAGTTTGCCCAATGTCAGGATGAGTTGGGGAGTGTGGGAATAACAGTCGCTGATGATGATTTGGTGAGCTTGGCTCTCCTAGGACTTCCCAAGAATTGACATAGTTATCAAGACTATGTCAATGGAAGGGAAAAATTTCCAAATTGGGAATGACTATGGTCAGATTTGGTGCAGGAGGAGTTCAGGCAGAACACCAGAGATGTATCTTCATCAAAGCATGATGATGAAGAGGATTGTGCTTTGAATTCCAAGGAAAGGAAAGGGAAGGGGAAAAAATTCCATTCAAAATCCAAGTCTAAAGGAAAGAAGTTGGATTTGTCCAAAGTGAAGTGTTTTCACTATCACAAACATGGGCATCTCGCTACTAATTGTCTGCAAAACAAGAAGAAGAAGAAGGTTGTTGGAGCTGCAGCTGGTGAGGCCCTTGTCTCACAATTTCAACTTGAATTCTCCTTGATCGCATGCATGGCTTCAAGTGCATTGGGATCAGTGTGGTATTTGGATAGTGGTGCTTCCTTCCACATGATGGGAGATAAGGATCTTTACAGTGATTTGGAGGAGAGAGATCTCAAAATGCTTATAGATATGGGTGACGATGGACGATACAGTGCGACTGGAATTGGTACCATTACCTATCAGAGGAAGTTAGGTAAACCATTTCAATCGAAAGATGTTATGCATGTTCCATGTCTTAAGAAAAATTTGGTCTCAGTCGCAATGTTGGAGGACATAGGCTATGATGTTGTTTTTAGTGATGGAAAAGCCTTCCTGCGACATAAAACAATGGTACAAATAAAGAAGATAGGGATTCAAGTTAAGAATCTCTACAATATGGAGGTAGATGGTTGTGCTGCCATGATGGGAAAGGCAGAAAAAGTTGTGAGCCGGGATGAGGGCGAATTATGGCACAGGTGATTGGGCCATCTTCATCATGGAGCCTTGAAAATCATGCAACAAATATCTACTGGAATTTCAATGGGAACACTTTCTCAATTAGATCAGTGCAAAGGTTGCACCATGGGGAAGTATGTCAAATCCACCTTTCATGAAAAGGAGAACCGTGCTTCGGTGATCCTTGAGAGAATTTACACAGACATTTGTGGACCATTCTCGGTTGCTTCAACAACAAAACATAAGTATTATGTTATTTTTGTTGATGACTTTTCTCGTAAATGTTGGATCTTCTTCATGCAAAAGAAGGATAAAACATTCTCAAAGTTATGTGAGTTTAAATCGTTGGTGGATAAAGAGTCAGGGAAGCAAGTGAAGGCTCTGAGGAGAGATAATGGTGGAGAATACATCTCTAATGAATTCAAAGACTTCTGCAGAAAAGAAGGAATTGGAAGAGAACTCATAGTGCCTCATAACCCACAACAAAATGGGGTCACGAAGAGGAAGAACAGAATGATCGTGGGTGCAACATGAGTGATGTTTCATGATCAGGGCCTACCAATGCATTTGTGGGTAGAAGCATGCAACATTGTGGTTTATGTGCCAAACCGTTATCCTCATAGAGTACTTGGCATGAGTACACTTGAAGAAGCTTTCACTGGTAAGAAACCTGATGTTTCTCATTTTAATATTTTTGGCTCATCTGTTTATGTGGATGTGACCAAGAACGCCAGGAAGAAGCTGGAGCTGACTGCTGAAGTTGGGATATTTTTGGGGTACACAGAAACACCCCATAATTATCGTGTGTATTTTCATAACAATAAGATGACTATTATGCGGCAGGATATAAAATTTGATGAGGGGAAAGCCATGCGGTTGTCGCTTGAGAGGGAGACAGAATTGCATGCAAAGGAGGAACTGTTGGTTCCCAAAGATGACTCTCAAGATGTGTATCATCCACATGAGGAGGTTCATGGAGTGGAGGAATCCACTCATGCAAAGCCATCCATCAGAAATGGCAGAAAGTGCACCACAAAAGATGATAGATTGAGACTAGATGTTGCACAGAATGTAGGAGCCCCTACTTCAAAACATAGACAGAGACAGTCTCCTGATTGATTTACTGGATACATGGCTCTCATGAGAAAACATATTCTGACTGAACCATATTCATTTCAGGAAGCAGTGTAGGATCCCACTTGGGTTTATGCAATGGTGGAAGAGTATGACTCCATTGTCAAAAACAGTGCATGGGAAATTGTCCCAAGACCAGTTGACAAGTCAATGGTAGGTTCGAGATGGATCTACAAGGGTTAGCTTTTAATCATTATTATTTATGTTGATTATTTAATACTAGCTGGTGTTGAGTAGTTGATACACTCATGCAAGGAGGACCTTGAAAAGGAGTTCAAGATGAAGGATATGGGCCTTCTTCATTATTTCCTTGGATTGGAAATATGACAACGAGATGGTGAAATTTTTGTGTCTCAAGGCAAGTATGCAAGGGAGATACTGTGTAAGTTTCACATGGAGGGCTTCAAACCCATGGACAATCCTCTTCCAGGAAACTAAAAGAAAGAGGATGCTACTTCTAGAGAGGTAGTGGATGCTATTGTCTATTGACAATTAGTGGGTTCACTAATGTATCTAGTGAACACGAGACCAAACATTTGTTACGCGGTTAACCAACTGAGTCAAGCCATGGTTAAGACTACCAAGATATTTTGGAAGGTGGGTAAGCATGTCCTGAGATACCTGAGGGGAACATCTGAGTATGGATTATGGTATAGATAGATAGATGAGGTGAAGTTGCATGGCTTCACAGATGCAGATTGGGAGGGCAACCCAATGAAAAGAAAGAGAACATCAGGGGGGATCTTTAGTATCGAATCTACAATTTTTTCTTGGTACAACAGGAAGTAGAGATTTCTGGCACTCAGTTCAATGAAAACAGAATACATGGAAGCAAGTCAAGCTGCATGTGAGGCTATCTGGATGAGAAAGATCTTGGTTGGTTTATTTGGTTCTCATTTAGATCTGATAGTGATTCATTGTGATAATTAGAGTTTCATTAAACTCTCGATTAATCCCATGTTTCATGATAGATCTAAGCATATAGATATCCGGTATCATAATATCATAGATTGTGTGAAATGGAATATCATGTTGCTTCAGTACATTCCTACGAAAGATCAGGATGCAAACATTCTGATGAAGGTGCTCACCAGGAGGAAATTTGAATACCATAGAGACATGATCGGGGTGAAGGATAATCCCTTACTTGTTGAGAGGGAGTGTTGAGATTCAACAAGAAGATCCTAGTAAAAATTATGCACCTACACTAGGATGGAGCCTCAGGCTATTTTTAGGTGTAAGTCTATTTTTAGATGATGAGAAAATTTTATTTATAGATGATATCTATTTTTAGATGATCAGCAAATTCTATTTATAAATGATGTCTATTATTAGATGATGAGAAAATTATATTTATAGATGATGTCTATTTATAGATGGTGAGCGAATTCTATTTATAGATGTATGTCGACTATTATTATCCCTTAATAATAGTTGGACAATAAATATTAATCTGTTCTCAATGAGCACTTGGAAATAGTTAACTGAAGTGGAAAATCAATTAGCTATAGGAAATTCGAGTTCAAAGGTTGACTAGTGGGACATGTTGTTAGGGTCCTAACCCACACATAGGTAGAACATTATATTCGGATGTAATAAAGGTCAATATTAATAAGGCCTTGCAATAAAATAGAATAAGTTGAATGCAAGAATACCTAATAGAAGCTTCTTCTTCTAGAAGGATCTTCCTCTAGATATTTCTTTTGATAGACATATTTAGTATAAATAGGACTCGAGGGTATGAGAACCCTAGCTTGGAGATTATTGTAATAGAGATCTTCTCGACTAGAGGTTGTGCCCTCAAAGTGGCCCATGAACATTGCTCTCAGAATCAAAGTGTTATTTATGTTGTTATTCTTATATCATTTCAATGTTATTATGGTGATCGTTCTGGTTATATTACTGTTATTCTACCATTTCTAGCATTTTATTTCTGTTCTAAATACCTTTAATATCTCGTATATTACAAGTGGTATCAGAGAAATTTCCTTGGTAGAAATTGTGGGTAAATTGTTTTTCAGGGTAGAGACGTATTCCAACATCTTTAAGCCACAGAGATCTACCGTTACATGAATAAACCCATGATTGAGGGATTCATACATGCATGAAATACAAGTGGTTCTTAAGCACACATCTGTTGGCCACCCTTGTAATCCCTGATGATACCCCTTCGAGTGGTAGTGCATCAGACAACACCTATGTACAGATTGACCTAGATTTCCTAAAGCCCTCTTTAGATAAACCGATTGGCCACCTGACTGCTATAGTGCCACTGAGAACAACACTCGGGAAGATACTCTCTAGTACCTGGGTAGTCGGGTAGTACGGCTAAGGGTACAGTCTATCCTCCTTAGTTAGTCCCCTAAGATATTGGGCTGAGTACTACTATTGGACCCCACATGTATATTAGAGAGAAATAGCACAGGGAAAGCCCTTGTATGTAGAACCCTTGAATACCTAACCCTTGGGGACAACAACATAAACAAATCAAAATAGACAAGATCTATTTTCACGCAACTGTGTTCGGGTTTCTGAGTAACTACACATTTCTTCTTGGTTAATAATTTGGGCATTTCATCACTGCATTATTCTTCAGACTGGAGTATAACTTCGTAGGTGTAAAAAAAAAAAAGGTCTGGAAAATTTTTCACCATTATTTGAGACCTATTCCATTGAATTCATCTCTTCTCCCTTATCACATTCATACATATCATTTTTTGGAAAATTTTTGACCCCACCCACCCCTTTTTAGTTCCCTCTTCCTCATGGCCCATACCCATAGCCAAGACTTGGAAGCTCGCTTCAATACCTTGCAATCTAGTCTCACCGAGACCCAACAAGAAGTGAAACAACTCACTGCCAATGTTGCCGCCATCAATACAACCATGTAGTCCTCAATGGAGGAAATCAAACAAGACCTGACCACCCAGCTTGAATCTGTCTTTTCATCACTCTGCACCAAGCTTCATATCCCTATAGATAATGCTTCCTTTGACTCACCGCCACATACTGAAGGTGAACATTCCTCTCATTCCCATAAGTTTCAGCACCATCACTTTCAACATGACCTACGCCTTCTGTTGATGGATGTGACCAAATTTGATGGCTCGAACCCCACTGGTTGGGTAACCCAAATGGAACATTATTTATCTTTATACGACATTATAGATGTCTTGGACAAACTCCAGTATGGTTCTCTCCATCTAGATCAAGAACGTTGGCAATGGTGGCAATGGAGAAAAACTTCCCGTCAAGGGTATATTTCTTGGACACACTTTTTGGCAGAGCTTTATGAACGCTTTGACATTGTCACCAACCATTTGGGTCATTTGACAAAGTTGAAACAATCAGGAACAGTGGAAGACTTTATAGCTACCTTTGAGTGCCTGGATTTTTGGACAGAGGGCATGTATGATGCCTTTTTTCGAGAGTGTTTTATCAGTGGCCTCAAGAATGAGATTCGGGCCCATGTCCTCATGGCTCATACTCAGAGTTGGGTGGAGGCTACTAAAAGAGATAAAGAATCACAACAGGTTGTATCTTCTCAAAACCGAAAACCCTCCTTTATCCCTCGCCCTAAACCAATAAATCCCACTACTCCCTCTGCTCCACTAAGGATCCAAAAATTGACCAGGTCTGAAATGGTTGAATGCCAACTCAAAGGCCTTTGTTATAATTGTGATGAAAAATATTTCTCGGGCCACAAGTGTAAGGAACAAAATATTTTTGTGGTCATCTCGGAGGATATTTCAGAAGAGGATGTTGAAACTCCCCTTATATCTGAGTCACCTGAACCCACTGACATAACGCCTCCCTTAGACCCTCCTGAAGTAGAACCGGTCATTTCCCTCAATCCTCTCACTGGCTTCTCCACTCCCCAAACCCTCAAGCTAATCAGTTACATCAAGCATATGAAGGTTACCATTCTTGTTGATAGTGGAAGCACCCATACTAATTTTATTCATCGCCACATTTCCTTAGAAACTCATTGCTACATCCATGATGTCAATAATTTCCAAATCATGATTGCCAGTGGTGGCTCCATGAAATGTGGAGGGCATCGTGAAAATGTGCGTCTCCAAATTGGTGACTACCACCTGAAATCTCATATGTTTGCTATTGACATGGGCGGTTGTGACATTGTGTTGGGTGCAGACTGGCTAAGGACTTTGGGTCCCATTCTCATTGATTTTAAGGAATTAACCATGCAATTTGACCAGGAGGGCCAACAATATAAGTTCCAAGGCATCACTATCGGTTCACCTGAGATCATTAGTTCCCATTGCATGAAAAAGATGCTCAAAAAAGGTCATTCTGGTGTTATTTCTGAACTCCATGCCATACAAGCAACAGAGACACCCTCGGTGCCGCAATACCTCCAAGACATCCTTTCTAAACATCAAAAGGTATTTTCTACTGCCCATGGACTCCCTCCTTCCTGTGGTGTTCATGATCATTCCATTCCCCTTATACCCTGAAGCCTTTCTCCCAATATTCGTTTGTATCATCACCCATTTTCCCAAAAAAATGAAATTGAGAAAATGGTCCATGAACTCCTTAATGAAGGCATTATCCTCCCTAGTACAAGCCCCTACTCTTCTCCTGTGGTCATGGTCCTAAAGAAAGAAGGTTCTTGGAGAATGTGTCCTGACTTCCATTCCCTCAACAAACTTACCATTAAAGACAAATTTCCCATTCCTATCATTGATGACCTCCTGGATGAATTGAGTGGTGCCCAATTGTTTACTAAACTTGATCTCCATTTGGGTTACCACCATATACGTATGAAAGAGGCAGACATTCCCAAGACTTCCTTTAGAACTCATGAGGGCCACTATGAGTTTTTGGTCATGCCCTTTGGCTTGTGTAATGCCCCCTCCACCTTCCAAAGCCTCATTAATCATGTCTTCTATCCTTTTCTCTGTCATTTTATCTTAGTTTTCTTTGATGATATCCTCATCTATAGAAAAACCTGGAAAAACCATCTTTCTCATGTGGAGTGAGTTCTCCATCTACTCTCTCAGCACCAACTTTTCCTAAAACAGTCTAAATGTGATTTTGGCACCTTAGAAGTAGAATACTTGGGTCATCTGGTTGACAAGGATGGCATTAGGGTGGATCCAAAATAAATTGAAGCTATGCAAGACTGACCTCACCCAAAGACTCTCAAAATATTGCATGGATTTATGGGCTTAACAGGTTATTATCGCAAGTTTGTTAATAATTATGGAAAGATTGCAACACCCCTCACTGCTCTCCTAAAAAAGAACTCTTTCAATTAGACTCCAGCTGTTGCTCAAGATTTCCAAACCTTGAAGATGGTCATGTGAACCAGTCCAGTCCCGGCCCTTCCTGATTTCACAAGGACCTTTTTCTTGGAATGTGATGCCTCAAGGAAAGGAATTGGTGTTGTCCTTATGCAAGAGGGTCGACCTTTGGCCTTTACTAGCAAGCAACTATCTGAAATAAATTTGGGCAAATCAATCTATGAAAAGGAAATGTCGGCTATTCTGCATGTCATTGATCTATGGCGCCCTTATCTATTGGGGAAACATTTCCAAATTAAGACAGACCATCAAAGCCTCAAGTATTTTATGGAACAACGCATTTCCTCCCCGGAGCAACAAAAATGGGTGACTAAGCTATTTGGATATGATTATGAGATCATTTACAAGAAAGGAAAAGACAATGTGGTGGCATATGCACTTTTCTGAAAATATCAAGATGAAGGATCCATTTTTTCTCTTTCCTTCATTGTACTAGATTGGCTCCAAGCCGTTCACCAGGAATGGCTACAAGATCCCAAAAGTTTGCATTTGATCCAACAATTGCAGTCCAATGCTCCAACTTCCCTAGGGTACTCTTGGATCCATGATGAGATTCGATACAAAGGTCGTTTGTATTTAAGTAAATAATCAAAGCTTAAATCCATGGTACTTTCTGAGATTTATGCTACACCCACAATAGGGCACTCTAGGTTCACCAAAACCTATGACAGGGTCAAACGTTCTTTTTTTCTGGGATAGTATGAAATAGGACATTCGTAATTTTGTCACTGAATGTGATGTGTTTCAACGTAACAAGGGAGAAAAAGTCAAATCTCTAAGCACACTACAACCACTTCTGATTCCACCTGCTATTTGGAAGGATATCTCTATGGATTTTATTATAGGCTTACCCAAATCGGGAAATAAATCAGACATCATGGTGGTTGTTTATCGCCTTTCCATGTATGCTCATTTTTGCACTCTTCAACACCTATTTACAACATCCACGGTGGCTCGAATTTTCATGGATCAGTTCTTCAAGCTTCATGGCATGCCACACTCTATTGTTTCTAATCGCGACCCAACTTTCATGAGCAATTTTTGGCAATAACTATTGAAGCTACAAGGCACCCAATTGGATCTCAGCACAACTTATCATCCCTAGACTGATGGTCAAATGGAAGTTATCAACAAGTGTTTGGAAACATATTTGAGGTGTTTTTCCTCAGAAAAGAAAAATCACTGGGCTCAATGGTTACCCCTAGCTGAATGGTGGTACAACACTTCATACCTTACAACTACACACATGACTCCTTTTGAAGAGGTATATGGAAAAAATCCACCTTCAGTTTTCTCATACTTACCTGGTGTCTCGAAGGTCCAGGCGGTTTACCAAACACTTACAGTTCAAGAGGCTATTCTCCATACTCTCAAAGAGAATTTGGTTATGGAACAAAATTGCATGAAGAAACAAGCAGATCAAGGTCACTCTAAACGTCAATTTGCAGAAGGGGATTAGGTGTTTCTTCGACTAAAACCCTACAATAAAACCTCCCTTAAGGCCAAGCATTTTCAGAAGCTAGCACCCAAATTTCATTGTCCTTATACCGTTCTCAAGCGTGTGGGACAAGTAGCCTATCAGTTATCTTTTCCCAGTCATTTGAAGCTACATCTTGTTTTTAATGTTTCATGCTTAAAGAAGGTGATTGGAACTAAGTGCCAAATTCAAACCAACCTTCCAGAGTTAGCCAAAGAAGGATCCATTTGGCTACAACCACAAGCAGTTTTGGACCAGTGTGAGCATCGCCTATGTTAGAGAACCATCAAGGAAGTGTTAGTCCAGTGGAAAGATACAACTCCAGGCGATGCTACTTGGGAACTAGCTACCATTCTGCAACAATTTCCACATCTCAAGCCTTGAGGACAAGGCTATTTTTAAGGGGGAGGACATGTTAGGGTCCTAACCCGCACATAGGTAGAACAATCTATTCAAATGTAATAAAGGTCAATATTAATAAGGCCTTGCAGTAAAATAGAATAAGTCGAATGTAAGAAGACCTAATAGAAGCTTCTGCTTCTAGAAGTATATTCCTCTAGATGCTTCTTTTGATAGACATATTTAGTATAAATAGGATTCGAGGGTATGAAAACCCTAGCTTGGAGATTATTGTAATAGATCTCTGCTCGGCTGGAGGTTTCCCCCTCGAAGAGGCCCGTGAACATTGCTCTCAGAATCAAAGTGCTATTTATGTTGTTATTCTTATATCATTTCAGTGTTATTGTGGTGATTGTTTTGGTTATATTACTGTTATTCTGCCATTTCTAGAATTTTATTTATGTTTTTCATACTTTTTAAATCTGGTATATTACACATGCAAGTCGAATTAGTTGTAACTAAGTGATTCAAAGTTGTAACAGAGTTGGATGTGTAGTTATGTGAGTTGTGAAGTAGTTTAACTTAGTTAAGTGAGTTAAGCTTAGTTGTACTAGTTGTAACTGAACTTACACTAGTGAGAGATCATTGAATCAATTATTAATTAATTCACAATCAGTGATCTCACATGTAAATGAAGATTTATCACTGTTAACTACATGCATGTCAGATCCAGTGGAGACCCAATTGAGATAACAGGTGAAAGGGATAGTTTGACTATCAATTGTGGCATTAGTGAGTGTACTCATGCAACCACATAGTGGATGTTCCCATGAGGATTGTGCAACCTAGGAAAGAGGAATTCATTCATTGCATGGATTTCGATTAGCAGGGATTGCGCAGAGGAGGCAGGTTGTCTGGAAGCAGTAAATTGGCACATGAATTTGTCAATTTTTTTATGACAGTGTGAGACGATTGTATATTGTATTGAGAGCTCTTGGATTAGAGTTTTGTATGAGATTGTTTCATGATCCATGATATATACATAATATATGATAGTGTGGTTTTTAGTTTTATGGTTTCTCGGTAAAACATCTGTGTTATGTGTGATTGATATTTCTTCTTGATATTGCAATTGGCGATCATGTTTTAAATTCCACAAGAATATTTGTAGAAGCGATTTTGTATTTAACAGTGGCATATAATTGTTAGATCAGGAGAATCCATACAATACATAATTTGTATTAAAATTTCTACAGATGATGGAGAGAGGAAAAGATGATTATGATGATGACGACTATGACCATACTGATGACGATGGAAATGACAATGTTGATGACGATGGAAATGATTTTGATGATGGTGATGATGATTATGATGACGATTATGACGACGATGATGATGATGATGGAAATGAAAATGGCGATGATGATGATGATGAGAATGGTGATGACAATGATGATGACGATGATGATGAAAATGATGACAATGGTGATGACAATGAAAATGATGATGACAATGAGAACTACAACAATCACGATGATGATGACAACAATTACCATGGTGATGATGACGTTGATGATGAAAATGGTGATGATGATGACGATGATGATGATGATGATGATGGAGATGATGATGAGGATGACCATGACAATGAAGATGATGATGATGATGATGATGACTGCAAAAATCATGATGGAAATGATGTTGATGATGATAATGTTGACGATGATGATGATGATGAATACGACTGTGAAAATCATGAAGATGATGATGATGATGATGATGACTGCGAAAATCATGATGGAAATGATGTTGATGATGATAATGTTGACGATGATGATGATGATGAATACGACTGTGAAAATCATGATGACGATGACGATGATGACCATGATGATGACGAAGATGATGATGATGATGATGAATGTGACAATAACATTGACGATGATGATGATGACCATGGTGATGATGATGATGATGATGATGATGATGATAACAATTATTATTATTATTATTATTATTATGATGATGATGATGATGACAATGATGATGATGAAATAAAGTATATATTGAATCATCTACATTTATATACAAGAATCTGGATAGGGAACTTATGAAATTAAAGTTCCAAACAAATATTCTACATAATGCTTAGAGCTACCAACACTAAAAAATGAGTATTTTTGAGTAAATAAAGGTTGGCTATAAGATTGAACAATATGTGTATACTCGGTTGTGTTTTAGGTAAATTCGGTGGTACCCAACCTCAAGAACCCTAGGCCAAAGTTGTCATTGGAGAATCATAAAAGATGGTCACGTATTATGTAATATTTGGTTTTGTGTTTTGGTAATCTTTAAGTGCTTTGTGGTAGAATCCTAAATACCGTGACAAAGTGTATAATGATCGTTGAATACTTGGAGAAAAAATTCTTGAGGATTCTTAGTTTGTTTTCAAGATTGTTGGGACTCCTCGCCATAAGAACGATATAATCAAGGGTAAAATCACGAATCTGGGTAACACTTTCATGAGAATCGGGTTGCGAAAATTGCTAATGGCACTTTTTCGACCAAAAGTTAAATCTAATGGCGTTGTTGAAAAAGATAGCATAAATTTTAAATCTAACAACAATTTTCCATTAAAACTAACGTTCGGCCAAAAAATAATAACTTTCGGCCAAACTATTACTTCGTCCAAAAACTTGTAACTATGACACTTTTCATAAAAGTATGTGTTCACTTCAGCTTAATCCAACTTGGGGAGGAGCGAACTCCTTAAAATACTGTGAGTCTAGTTTCAGAACTAGTACCAACATTTTCAAAATTGAATTATTTTCATTTGATACAATTTGTATTCAATTTAATTGCTTTTAGTAATTTTAGTTAATTTTATAAAAACATGTATGCATATTGTTTATAGATGACATAATGATTCAGTAAAATGGAAAATCAATATCTACAATAATACACAGTAAAAAATTATGGAAAAAATATATTATGAAACCTTTCATTTTCCTCTTCAAAATGGTATTTTTATATTTTACTTATAAATTAAAATTTAGGCAGATACATGGTGTCAATCTAAACATCTTTAAAATCTGCAACTTTTTCAAATTGAAAAAATTGAAAAAATTATAGCAATAATATTCATCTGGTGTCTTCAAAACTATAGTCATACTTTAATAGTGTTTGTTTAGATTATTGCAACATATATTTTTTTCATAAACCAAATTTTAATAATTAGTAAATTTGTGTCAATAAACATAACTCATTATCAGTGCTTTCATTTTTAAGGAACATACTCTAAAAAATTCACTAAATTGACATATAAAATGTCAATAAAAAAAATTCAAAAAAAATCAATGTTAGAAAAACAGGACCACGGTGCAATAAAATAAAACAAATGCGGAAATAAAACACAGAAGATACAAAATACAAGAGAGACATAGATTTACGTGGTTCACCCAGTGTGGGCTATGTCCACCAGAGAAATTTCCAGGTTCTTTCTTTATTATTATCCAGCAAAATGAAGGGATACAACCTACAACAAAACCCACTATAACTTCCTCTTCTTTCTCTCACAGTCTCCTCTCTCAGAATACAATACTCTCCAACATACATAGCCACAATACATTTCCCTCATAAAAGAGGGTTGCCTTCTAGGGAAAAAAACCCTAACATAATCTCTATCGTTAGATCAACGACCTTATAATGAACAGTCCAGATTTACAATGAAATGACAATATACTTTTACAAGGCAATTTTTGCTTCAGGGGCTTCGCCCATAACCCTCATCGAGGGATGCTACCTCCAAACCCCCCAACCAGGGGGATAGCCCCCTCGGACCCCGCAGAGGGGCTACCCCCCTTTTGCACTCCCCCGCATGGAAGAGTGCACATACTTCTGGGTTGTAAATACTTCATGGGGTATAAACACGACTGAAAGTAAAAGACCTCTAAATTAGGAAGATAATCAGGCTCCACAACCAACAATCAATAGAAATCTAACAAAATTCATGACAAGTTTTGTTTTTACTGTAAAGTGAAATTATAAATAAAAATAATATTTTTGTTTATCGAAAGTTGAAAAACTTCTGAAAACATATTTTATTTTCTCAAAAAACAAGAAAAATAGACACTCAGATTCACGGTATTACCAATATATATATATATATATATATATATATATTGTGTGTGTGTGTGTGTGTGTGTGTGTGATGGATGTAAAAGGAAATTGCAACTTGAGTATTTATATGGCACTTCATAAGCATCTGACATTCCTCCAAACTAGCTAGGAGGAGGTATAAATAAACAAACAAACAAAATTAAATTTTGAGGATGTCAAAGACCATAATACTCCTAAGTATGAGGGAATGCAAGTTATGTGGTTATGTCAAGTCATCGAGAGAAATACTACTAATTCATAATTATGTAGTTGTTATCTAGTTATAATTTTTGTCTCTGGGCTAAATTAGTTGTTTACGTTGGTCATTTTTAGTTGTGTTACTTAAAATTGTTCAACTTTGGTAGTATAATATTGTCTTGACTAATTTTTTTGGTCACATAGTCAATAATTACCTATTTTGTACTAGTGATATTTCTTGAGCATCTTTCTCTTTGTTGTCTTATTCATTCAAAATAAAGAGTTACATGACTAACCTTGGTCTACACCTAAGACATAATTTCCATCATACTCTCTTTCTTTACACAAGAAGAACTTTGCAACCAATCTAGATTACATCTACATGAACCAAAACCTCTAAAGATTGATATAAACATTGATTAACATAAAAAAATTACAAGATGTTTATTTATAGGATTTAGAATATGAAAAACCCTAAATCATGGTGCCCAAAAATGGTTATAGTTATAGGTAGATAATTTGATGCAATCTTGCGAGTCTCAAGATTTTGTTACAGTCGACGGGATTTCTCTTCCGCTCAACCTCTTGTCTACCTCCTATCGACTACTTTGACTTCAACTTTCTCATAAATCACTTCAACTTCTGACTTCCAGCTTGATCACTTTGAACTTGACTTAACCATCAACTCATCTTGAATCGTTGGTCGATTCTTCACCCATTCGATCTGCATCAACTAGATAGTCGAATGCCAATTATTTCACTACAAATAAGATAACAATCCAAAAGTTGTATTTAAAATTATTGAAGTCTTGAGAGCCACTAAGGGTATCATTTTTTAATGAAAGAACATGAGAGTTATTAGATATTTTAGGTTCCCAAGGTCACCAAACCATCCATAGGAATGAGGGTAGGAGGCGCCCCCCCTATAATTCCAGATAAACAAGGAAGGAAATCAATAGTCTATTCATGGTTCAAATCTTTCAAACCTACCTCCTAGGACCCAAAATACAAGTTGTCAAATTCTTTGGGGTATCAGAAGAAAGAGGGGAGAGTTACTTACCCAAGTAAATCATGAAGTCATCTCAATCCTCCAGTGGGTTCTCCAATCTCTAAACATTTTATTTAATGGTAATTCTAGTGGAGAGTTATCCTTTGGTGGAATTTTAGGGGGAGCCTTGTTTTCTGGACTTTGAGGGGTGCTCTTGAGCTCCTGGGGATCCTTTTAAAGTATACCTTCTATTTTTTGGGAAGGGAAAATTCCTTCTCCAAATTCCTATATACGTGACATCTTCCACATTTGAATGGGACTCCCTCGTAAAGGAACCACATAAAAACAATAGTTTTCGATCGTTTATCCTCATTGACATCGGTAGAAGGAGGTTTTGGTAGGTTATTCACATAAAGGTTTGAGAGATAGATGATCCCCTTCGGCATCAGGGAGATACAAGAAAGATAGCCATTAACAAAGTACGTAAAGGTAGAGTCAATGCTCGATGCACCTTATCGAGATTAGAAGAAATCCAGAAAGATCACAACAATCATTTCGACCACGATAAAGTTGTATCTGACCGTCAATTCCTGATGCCTTATAGGCATCGAGACTTTTTCGAGGGAGCTGATACAAGATCACTTGGGTATGTTTATTGTCGATCACCAATCCTTGACACTTTTTTGCATCAACAAGTTAGGATTTGGTTTTAGAACGAATGGCTTAAAGAAAGTATCGACTCCAATTAACATGAGTGAATTAAGTCACTGGTATTGAGCACCATGTGTCTTTACCAGGTAAGAGGGTCATATGGTATAGTTCTATCTCAAGTCATTTGTGGTTCCCTAGGTCCTATTCACACCTCCAAGTCAGATTTTTCACATCAGCATTGTATAGTAATATTGATTGGCATCAAAGATTTTGTAGGAGGATATCAATGAAAAAATGTTCACAACACAATCCCAACCTCTGATCCACCAGCTGAAAGAGCGAAATGATGGGACGTTTGTGGCATTAGATACGATCAGATTTTGGAAATTTAAGGAACTAGTTAATGCCCAATCCCGCATTAGTTTCTACCCCATGCACCGATTATAAAACTACATTTTGAAATCTCCGATAGACCACATTACCACCTACACCTCCAATGTCAACCCACGATGAATTTAAGTTCAAACTCATATAAATATTCGACGGAATATTTGGTTAAATTTCACTCATAACCTAAATTGAATGACTGATGCAACACAATAATATCTTCGTTGTTTAAACCTCTAGAACCATTGTGAACATATTCATGTTGCACGTAAGTGAATTCCAGAACKTCCAAAGGAGCAGAGCGAGCAACTCAAGAACTGGACTGTCCCTTTTGATTACCAAAAAACATGTTTAACAAAGCTTCTTAGGTATGTACCCAAGTCTGTCAATTCACTCGTTATAATTCATATGTGTTCGTCTGGTTTCTTACACAGTCTCTAAACTCTGATCAAGTTKCATGAACAATTCTGTCAAGAGATCCAATCACCAGACGCTCKCCGAGAGAACCAAATATGAAAGAAACATATATAGGMAAAGGTTCTTCTCTAGGGACCACAAGGCAATTAGAATACACCCCTAGGGTGGAGTCTGTCATCAAAATAACAACAAATAAAGTTTTCATCCAGCCTCCAGCCTTTGGCGATACAGAGGAAAGCACCAGATCCAAGGTATCACTCCCACAGTGGGGGGATCACTTCAAAAGGATTAGAATAGAATAATTCTTGGAGTATATCCCACATAGTGACCTAGATGTAAGGGCGCTTAATGACCAGGTGTTTCCCAACATCCAACGGTTGTATTTACACATGGTGGTGAGTAGAACCACTGTTTTCCCTTTCATAGAGGTCCTGAAGTGGCTCATTGACCACATGGATAGGAATGGATTTTTTATCAATGATGAGAATGGTGGGTCCATCGAAGTCTTCCTCCCGATAGAGGTCTAGAAATACTACAAGCTCAGGGACCTAGAGGAGCGGCTCAACATGGACTTCGTGGTGAAGTTCTATGAATTCCATGACACCAGCTGATTGATGGCTTCATGGTGGAGGGAAGAAAATAATTTCACTAATCAGAGAAATGGATGCTATGGAACAATCCACCTGAGGGATCCATACATCTACTTGATGGCTCTCATCTACTAGATATATGGAGAAAATGATTGCTCCAAGTTTTCAGAAACATGGATTCCTTTGGCTAACACAGTGGCGATCACCGGGAGAAGCTTCAACTAGGGAATGATAATATCAAAATAGTTGATCACCTGTATACAAAAGGCTTAGCCATCGAAGGAAGGAGAGGCACCAACTTTCTATATGGCCTCGTACCTGCTCGATGTCATGTGCATGAGGAATGTCTTTATCGACATGAATCTAAGCTGGCATGTTGCAGAATTCCCAGTCCACGTCTACTCCAGCATGCTATGGGAAAACATGTATAATAAATATTATGCCCTCATATGCAATGAATTCATCGACTGTATTTATTTTATTATTTTTAATAAGGAATGCCCAGGGCTATCAACGACAACCAAGAAAATGATAGCCAAGGTAGGCTATTTTTACTTGGACAGGTTCGCAACCTACATTAGGGTGTTTGGGCCCATCAAAGCACCACATATCCTACCATATCATGTCCCATATCGGCTCGTCGTGGGAGAAATCTATTATCAGACCATCCTGCAGGGCTACAATGCCACACTGGTCAAAGACAAGAAACGGGATTTCATACCCTATGGTTTCCATGTAGGGTTCTATCTGGTAAAAGATATTTCTCAAGCCAAACAAGAAGGGCTGAGCCAACTTGAATTCAGGTTCCCAACAGGTCGATTCTGCAAGCACGATCCAAAATTCTTGGTCCTGCAACATGATTCAAAGGTGTCATACTGCTGGTCATATGCTCACGATAATTTTGAGGACGAAGTCTTCACAGAGAATTCCCAAGGCTAGGACGAGGTGGTGCAAAGGATGGCTAACCAAAACATGACCAGGTTCAAGGCCATGAGCATGGATGAGTAGGTCGAAAGAATTTATCAGTCAACTCAAGAGGCCCTCAGATCCAGGGAAGAAACCAAAGCGGCAGAGACAACAGAGGTGTAGAGAAGGGGATTGTTCTTGACACTAGAGGCATAGAAAAGGGTATTTCTCTTGATGGCAGAGGAAAAAAGAGTCATTGATCAATTGGATAACAACCCAGATCTTGTAGATATGATGAGGGTTCCTGCTGACAACCTAATCGAAAGCTGAGGAGAGCCAAGATGCTCAGAACCCATACAACTTGAAGGAATCACAAGACACCCTTATGGTGCTAGAAATGTGCAAATACATGGAAAGATGGTATGAGAAGGACCACCAAGCAATTGAGATAATTGATTACAATGGTGTGGTTCAAAAGGGTCGAGACACTGAAGAGCAGGGCATTCAGGTGCTAAGGGACAACAACATCGACCATATAAGGAAGTCAACTAAATACTGGATGAATATGGTCGAAGAAACTCAGTGGGATATCCAAGAAAAATAGGCCGATTACAAAAGGAGCTGGACCAAGATCAATCGGGCTATGAGAGACATCATTCTCCCAGAATTCAGCGCACCTGAGGACTTTGTCAACTAGCATGACATAGTCAAACTATATGCAGAACAAGACTCACCATGGACTACAGAGATAGAAAAGGTGGTGAACATGGTGTCAGGTCAAGTACAACAGTTCATGGAGCACATGATCAAGGCTCAAACAATGTTACAATAGTTAAGTAGTTAAGTGTTAAATTACTCAAGTATCGGGCACGGGCAATGGAGATAAAGGAGATCATTTCAGCCTTGATGGACCAACACAGATTCCCATATGAAAACACATGTGAGGAACTCTTCTTGAAATGGTCAGAGTATGAGAAGAGTCATCCACTCAAGTGAAACCATTTGATGACTCTTAGAATACTAAGAGTTGAAGGTTCCATGTGGTGATGTTTTGTTTTACTTAGCTTTCACTTTTGATAGTTATTTTTAGTTAATAATTTGTTATAAATAAGAGGATCGACCTGTTAGAAAGGGTTGATGTTAAGCCCTAATATTGGCTCATTACCCCTTAATTGGGGCATATTATATTAGTAATGTTATTTTATTTATGTTGGCTTTAGGCCATTAGTTGTAATTATACCTCCTAGTCTCCTATATATACTAAGGAGACATTTTCATTTTGAATCATCTTGTACTTGAAAATTTAAGTGGGGTAAAAGAAGGTTGCCCCATCGAAGAGGATTATTAACTGAAATTATTTATTTTTCAAGGCGTTGAGTGCTTTTCCTGAGGTTTTTCTATGCTATATTGGTGTTTGGTTCTTAACATATGGTATCAGAGCTCAAGGTCTTGGGGTTTCGCTGCTACATCTGAGACATCGTGGAATTTTCGCTATAAATTTTTTTCTACAACGTTTCAGAAGAAAATTCTTGGAGGATATTTAGTATATGAATCAAGGTACGTTGGTTTCAAAATTCAGCTCTTGAGGCCTTATAGTTTTAGAGATACAACCTGTACAATATAGGGTTCTGGAATCATCCTGAAATGAGTCATTGTGTAATTTTTGCTATAAATTTGTTTTTGTAACATTTCAGAACCTGAAATTTAGAGGCCATTTACAGAAATTAGTAAGGTATCTGTGGTAAAAATTTCAGCTTCTGGGTCATCTTAAATTTGTAGATACACCTTCTGTAAGATAGGGTATCTGACTAGTCCTATTGACTAGTCTCAAGAAGGTGTTCTAGGTAAAACAATCATAACTTCTTGCTAGAGCATCCAAATTGAGTGGGACTAGTTTCATTGGATCGTGGACAGTCTATAGTATTTTGGGTGCAATTTTAAGAACTTGATATCAGTTATTTTGTGTGGGGCATGCTATACAAGTGAGATCTCCTGGAAAGGCCAAAAATTGACAAGTTGTGAGGAAGTTATCGTAAATTCCACTTGGCACATCTAATTTTAATCAGACCTATGGCATTGCAGAGAAGAAATATCAAAGAACTAACTAAAATAAATTTTCATACCCAGAAGGGCCAAAGCTTGGGAGATAGAACAGAATAAATATTTTCTAGCAGAACTACCTCAAAATCAAGATTCAAAAGTGATACTTGGCCAACATGCCACCAAAAAAGGGACCTTCTACACCAAATAAGCCTCCAGAAAATCCTAATTGGACTCTTGATGAAGGTGAAGAAATGCGTAGGCACATAAATGAACTACAAAAGAAGATAGATTCAATGGAAGCTAAGTTGGATACTAAGATGGATGGCTTAAAAGGAGAGATCATGGAAGTATTGGAAAATTTCGTAATAGAAAAGACACCCGAAAGTGAAAATGCATCTCATGAAATTCATGATGAGGACACAAGGAAGTTGAATCAAGAATGTAGAAACTCCAACTTTGGTTTGAAGACCAACCATGTTCCTAACATTGATATGAGGAAGTTTGATGGCAAGGACCCAATCACATGGATACTTCAGATGGAGCAATTCTTTGATCTCCATAATGTGCCACATACACAAAAGGTACAGATTACTTCTTTATATTTAGAACCTAATCAATTTGTTTGGTATCGATGGCTTTGTTCTCACAAATCACTCGTCACTTGGACAATTTTCATGGAAGAAATGATAGCACACTATGAGGATACAAGGAGCAATACCTTCTTTAGCCAATTGATAAATCTCAAGCAAAAAGGTTCAGTTACCGAGCACATTGAGAA
>JASDQU010013946.1:98245-112803 GCA_032191745.1 Picea mariana | reverse complement strand
CTAATTTAATTGCAACCTAACTATCCTAACTGAGCAGAGTAACTTAACTATCTTAACCAAAGCAAAGCAACCTAACTATCCTAACCAAAACAAAGTACATTCAAACTCTAAGTTATATTCAGATTGAAAACTGGAAACACAACAAACCTAATTCATGCTCCAAACTCTACAGAAATCAACCATGCGTTCAATACTCATCAACGTATGAGATATTAATATGCTGGAAACGATACAGTTGAAGAATAATTAAGCACGATTCTGAACAAGTTAATTTCCAAACTCTAAGCTAACATGCATGCAGCTACGAAAGCACTGAAATAAACTAAATCTTAGACAGAGAAAAGCAGCGACTTGAACCTGTTTGGCGGGCCCAACCAAAAGGTACAAACATCGAAAGGAAGAACCAGAACTAACTAGATCATTCTACGCAAACACTGTGTATACTTCACACTCCATTTACTCAAAAGAACTAACTCAAATCATATGACAGTAAAGTAACATAACGCAACAACAAATTGTATTCAGAAATGTGTATCATAACATAACATAATCTAACGGTTCTTAGGAGTGATCTTCTGTTTATATAGATCATCCCTCCATAACAGTTTAGCGAAAAAATACATTAATTCAAATGGATCCCAGATCCGAAATTAACTCGTAATCAGTTAAAAAACGGTCTTCACATCTTCATGACACGTAGTGTCACGAAGTGTGAATCATGAAGTATCAACAACTCAAGTCTATAACTGTGCCTTCAATCATCATATGAGTGATGACTCCATCTATCATGTATTTCTCACTGTCTCCCACTCTGGCCATAACGCACAAATCTTCAGCAGCTTCATTGGTATCTCCACGGGGTACGAGCTGGTACCTGGTACTGGCAAATCCTGTTTTAAAATAGAAATAGTACCTAACTCAAGCCATATTAGTTTCAATATTAATTTAAAGCATCAAAATACATAAAAATAACTTGAAACATAAAAATACCTTGAGTAACCCCATTGAGTGGTAAAGAGATATCAAGTGTGTCATAACAAGGCCAAAAGGGGTGGTACTGGGTAAGGAAATGGAAGTCTTTGTGATATAATATAGGCAAAAACATGATCAAAACTGGAGACCAACAAACATTTCACGAATCCTGTGCCTAGCTTCACCTTTAAAGAAATGAGAACAAAAGCTAACCTATCTGAACTTTCAGAGACAAGACCTCTGAACCCTTTTTTGTCAACGCACTCCTTCCAGACAATTCAACCACACTCCTTACAGGAATCCTCGCTCAGATAGAGAAACAATTGAAACTCATTTCCTAACTCTTTCTCTCTCAGAATTCAAGCATTTAACAAGAAATCATCCATACATAGCATGGAAAACAAATGTATAACAAAAAGAATAAAATTATGGACAGACCATTCAACATACACATACAAGGAACAACTACAACGCCGTGAATCTGAATTAAGACTTCTTCTATTAACTTAATATCTGTACATGGGTGTTTTTCAAAACAGTTTCTTTGTTCCAGCTCTGTATGCTCTCTTTTCTTCCTCTTTGGTAATGTTCTTCACTACTCTACTCTCAATTGGCATCCTCCTTCTATATTACACTTACACAATGAGGGTGTTTATATCCATTTTCCCTCCACTCCTAAAACTATCAACTCTGAGAATTCAAAGCTACCTACTAACATAAATGCCTTCTACCTACTATGGACGAGAGAGTATCGCTCAAGGTCCTTTACAATATATAAGTACACCTCTCCTTAACTGTTACATTTATATTTGGTGCATCTATCTTCAAAAAGTTTTTAAACAATTTATCATGTGTCTAAATGTGTTGGCGCTTGCCCCATTCTCGCTTAACATTTGCGATGCTCCTGCATCATACTCCCTCACTTGAAAATTTTCATGGGCTCCTGTCCATGATCTCTCGCACGGTCTATCCATGCTTCTGAATCTCTGCTTCATTCTCCCAGCTGGCATCTTCAACTGGATGTCCCTTCCACTTGACCAAGTATTCAAAGTATTGTTTTCTTTTTGTCTTCTTCCTAATTTTTTTGTCTAATATGCTTTCCATCCGTGGATTCTCTATAACAGGCATCTATTTTGTCCGTTGGATCTCTGGTTGTTCATCACTTGTTCCTACTTCCCCAGTTTTGTATGGGTACAAATCTGAGACATTGAATATTGGATAAATTCTGATCCCATCGGGTAACTCAATCTCATAAGAATTTTCCCCAAATTTCTTCAAGACCTTACATGGTCCGATCTTCTTCATCTTCAGTTTGTTATATGTCCCCTTCAGGAACCTTTCCTTTCTCAGATGTGCCATAGTAAAATCACCAACCTCAAACTAAAGTTGTCTCCTATGTTGATCTTCCCTTCGCTTATACTCCTGGTTCGAGTTTTGTAAACACTCCTTCACCTGGTTGTGAAGTTCTTCCATCGCTTCTGTGAAATCTTCTGCACTAGTTCTCCTAGTAGCAATCTGTTCTGAATCCCTCAGCTCAGAAATTCCTCTTGGCTGCATGCCATAAAAAATTTGAAATGGACTTTGTCCTGTGCTTCTGTTAACTGAGTCATTATAAGAAAACTCTGTCTGTGGTAATATGTTGTCCCATTGGCTATGGTGTTCTGTCACCAAGCTCCTTAGCAAGTCTCCTAAACTCCTATTTACCACTTCTGTCTGCCCATCCNNNNGTTCTACTTATCATCCTCAGATGATAAGTAGAACTGAATGACAAGTTAGTTCTTAGCTTCTTCCATAAGGTTCTCCAGAAGTGTCCCACAAATTTAGTGTCTCGATCCGAAACTACGCTCCTTGGTAATCTGTGAAGTCGAATGACTTCTTTGAAAAACAGATTCTCAATGTGAGTTGCGTCACTAGTTTTCTGACATAGAATAAAGTGTGCCATTTTGGAAAATCTATCCACCACCACAAAGATTGAGTCAAGCCCCCTTTGTGTTCTTGGCAACCCCAATATGAAATCCATGCTGACTACATCCCATGGCTTCTCAGGTATTGGCAATGGTTGATAAAATCCTACATTCTGTTTCTTTCCTTTTGAATGCTAGCAAATTATGCATCTATCCACGAATCTCTTGGAATCTGCTCGCCCTCCCGGTCAAAAATATGACTCATTCAATTTTGCAAATGTCTTTTCATGACCAAAGTTCCCCGCCAATCCTCCATTGTGTTTTTCCTTCAGCAAATTCTCCCTCATGGAGCATTTTGGAATACAAAGTTGATTACCTTTAAATAATAATCCTTCCTGGATTATGTATTCTGTCCATTGGCTTCTATCTTTGAGAATTGGATTCTCAGCTGGTTCATATGCCTTCTTAAAATCTGGATCATCTTTGTACATGTCCCTGAGGTCATCAAAACCTAGTGTTTTAACTCTGAACTCCTGCAACAATGAACATTTCCTGCTCAAAGCATCAACAACCTTGTTAGCAGTTCCAAAAATATGCTTGATTACAAAAGTAAAGTTCTGCATGAATTCAACCCATTTTACATGTCTTTGATTCAACTTTTCCTATCAGGTCACAAACTGCAATGCATGATTGTCACTGTATAAGACAAACTCCTTCGGAATCAAATAGTGTCTCCACTTCTTCAATGCCTGAATGATAGCATAGAACTCCTTGTCATATTATGTGGAGTACTTCACCTTCGCTTCATTCAGCTTCTCGTTGAAGTATTCTATTGGTTTGTCTTCTTGACTTAAGACTGCCCCTATTGCAAATCCACTTGCATCACATTTCACTTGAAATGTCTTTTGGAAATCAGGCAACACCAGAATTGGTTGTTCTGTGATTTTCCTCTTCAACTGATTAAAACTCTTCTCAGCCTCTTCTATCCAGTGAAAATATTTGTGTATTTTCTTCACTTTGTCCATCAACGATGCACTAATTCCACTGAAATTCCTGATGAACTTCCGGTAGAAACTAGCCAATCTGTGAAAACTTCTCACCTCAAATATGCTCTTTGGTGATGGCCAATTTTTGATCACCTCCACCTTATCTAGATCCATCCTCAATTTATCTGCAAAAATAACAAATCCCAAATAGATGAGTTATGTCTTCATGAATGAGGATTTCTTCATGTTTATCAACAACTTCTCTTGATGTAATCTCTTCATCACTGTAGCTAAGTGTTTTAGATGCTCTGCCTCTATTTTACTGAAGATCAGTATATCATCCAGATACACAATGACAAATTCTCCGATGAACTCCTTCAGGACTTTGTTCATCAACCTCATGAAGGTACTTGGTGCATTTGTTAAACCAAATGGCATAAAAAGCCATTCATACAACCCTTCATTAGTCTTGAAGGTTGTTTTCCATTCATCACCTTCCCTCATACGAATCTGGTGATATCCACTTTTCAAATCAATCTTCGAAAAAAAAAATTCTCCACTTAAGCAATCCATCAGATCATCCATCCTTGGTAATGGAAATCTATACCTAATGGTTATCTTGTTAATTTCCCTTGAATCGGTACACATCCTCCAGCCTCCATCTTTCTTTGGACTAAGTAATGTTGGAACAACACATGGACTCAAGCTTTCTCTAACCAACCCCTTGTCCGACAAATCTTGGACTTGTCTTTTGACCTCTTCATTCTCCTGCGGCATTAATCTGTACGCTACTTTGTTTGGTAAACTGGCTCCAGGTATGAGATCAATATGATGACTCACACTTCTAATTGGTGGCAATGAACGAGGTAGTTCATCCACTGCTATGTCAGCGAACTCTTCCAGCAGTTCCTGAACCTCTTCTGGTAAATCATCTATCATTTTGTTGGTTAAAACAATCATTGGCTTCCTGACCACAATGAATTGTCGTTCCTCCTTCTTCTTGACCTCGTTAAGGAGTTCCTTCCCACTCATGAGAAGTACAGTGTTACTTACTTCCAGCTTCACCTCCTTATCCTTGATTGGAAGCAACATGTGAGTTCTCCCATTTTTTTCTAGGGTGTATGTGTTCATTCTCCCATCATGAATCACATTCATGTCATATTGCTATGGTCTACCCAACAATAAATGACAAACATCCATGGGAATAACATCGTAGAGTATCTTATCATTATATCCTCCTATCTTAAATTCAACTAAACATTGTTTAGTGACATTTACCCGATGTCCTTTTTGTAGCCATGAAACTCTATATGGACTTGGATGTTCAATTGTCTCCAGCTCCATCTTTTCTACCATCTCCGTTGAAATGAGATTATCCATGCTGCCACTGTCCACAATGACCTTGCATACCCTGTCCTTGGTTTTGCAAGCAGTCCTAAAAAGTCTGTTTCTTTGTACTAAACTCTCTACCTCCTTTTCTGGTGCTAAGAGAATTTTTTGCATCATCAACGATCTTCCGCCTTCAGCATCCTCTGCCTCAACATTCCGCCTCTGTGCTTCGGTGATGTGAGTCTCTCCACTCTCTTTCTTGTTATCTGGACATTCATAAGATTTGTGTCCATTCTTTCCACATGTGAAGCATTTTATTACTCCACCTCTTCCTCTTCCTCTACCTCTAGTACGAGGAAAAATATTATTATCAACATAATCTCCTCTTTGTTCAGTATGCTTCCCTCTTTGTTCAGCATATTGCCCTCACTGTGAGGTTCCACCTCTTTCAGTTCGAGCTTGAGGTTTCTTCCAGTCCTCCTTGGGTTTCTGATTTTTATCTTGGACAACTGATTTTCCCCTAGCTTGACTTCTGCCTCGGCCTCTTTGATCATGCTTTTGGCTCAGCTTCTCTTCATCCTTTAGAGCCATCTGATAAGCATCTTCCACCGTTCGGATGGTTACCATGCTCATCTTATCTTGAATGTCATATCTCAGGCCATTCATGTATCTGGCAACCTTTTCATCATCGCTTTCCCAATGACCTGCCCTTATGTTCAGCTTGTAGAATTCTTCAGTTTATTCTTTCACTGTCATCAGCTTCTGTCTCAGGTTTTGCATTCTCCTGAACAGAGTAATTTGATAATCTCTGGGGATGAATTTTTCCTTCATCTTCGCAATCATCCTATCCCAACTCTTGATTTTCTGCTTGCCTTTGCAGCATCTGTCATCTTGTAGTTCATCCCACCACAATGTTGCATGTCCTTTCAATGTTGTGACAACATGTTTGACCTTCTTGTCTTCTTCAACATCTTCATAGTCGAAATAAGTGTCCAGAGCTCTAATCTAGTCTAGAAGCTCTTCAATGTCCAGGTTTCCTTCATAAACTAGGATGTCCATTTTTTCCCTGGCACCCATCCTTGCAACAACTCTAATCAAGTGTTCATTTGCAGCATCTTCCGCTGAAACTTCTTCTTCTTCGTGTTCAACTTCATTTTCACTTTCAGAATCACTAAGATCCCCAATATCGACTGTGCGTCTCTATGCTGTCTCCATGTCCTCAAGTCTGGCGCGTAAATCATGCATTTCTCTTGCCATGGCTGGGTCAAGCATCTGCCTACCTCTTCTTCTTGGTATTTCTCTTTTCTCTGGCGGATCGGGTGCTTGCATGTCCCTTCTTCTTAGTGGCATGGTGAATTTTCCTTTTCCTTGTCACAGAAAGCAAAGAACCCTTTCTGTGCTCTGATACCAAACYTGACACAAATGTCACCTTTTTCCTTGGCAAAGCTTCTGTGCTGACCTCCCAGTCTTAACGGATCRTTCTAATTTCACCTTTRAACTGAAGTGGCTCTTTTGATTCCTCATTAGAATCTCTGTTAAAAACATAATTCACAGGTCCTCCTCTTTCCCCTGTCACAGCTTCTACATATACCTTGTCTCTTCCCGACCGAAATTTTGGGTTTTGGGGATTCGCGATCCCTGTTGTCGAGAACCTCAACYTTCTCGATCCCCYGATCTCCGATATCCCGAAATGCCGGAACGGCTTCACCAACGGTTAGTCTTCGTGGCTACCTTTTGGTCCATGTGACCACTATTCCATATGATCACAGTCCTAAGTCTTTCATGATTTTGGGCTTTCGAATGCCGAAACGCATGGACCCCTTTGTCCTCAGGATTCTCGATCCTCCGAATCCCGATTTCCCGAAATGGTCTCCCTTTTGGGATTTTCCTTCGAAGACCTAGATTGTTTCCACACGTCCCCTAGAGATGGATGGTCCTCGTCACTTTGCGGTTTTGGGAACTAAAATGCTTATGGGTCATTTCCCTCAGAACCCCCAAAGTTTTGATTCCCGACCTCTTATATGCTGAGATGACGTCAGTCGGCCCCACACCGCAGCTTTCCACCTTATCGGGATTTCGGACTTCGTAGTTCCGAAATGTGTGTGCTTCCTGTCTTCAGGATTCACGAAACACCAAATCCTGAAATGTTGATGGATTCCGATCTCTACCACGTGTCCCAACCGATGGACAGTCCTCGATCACTCACGATTTTGCGAAATAAAATGTCGATGTCCTCCTGTCCTGCTGAACCTCGAAAATCCGACATGCGAAATGCCGATGGGCTCTTGATTGTCGCCACCTGTCTCACCTGATGAACAGTCCTGATTTAGTCTCGGGATTTTGCGACTTGCGATTCCCCGATGTCATAGTTTCTCTGTCAACTCAACACCACGGTAGCTGAAATACCGACGGGTGCTTGATCTCTACCACGTGTCCCAACAGGTGGATGATCCAGATCAAAATCAGGGTTTTCACTATAAAGTGACCCGATCTCCTGTCCTCTAGACTTCCGATATTCCGAACTCCGATATCCTAATCCTTTTCGGGACCTACACCCTGCTTGCGAGAGTTTAACCCCCGTGCAACTCCAGTCAGATCCTACGGCTGATGGGTAACTAGGTGAGGATCCAATGGCTCACGATCTCCTGAGTTTGAAACTCTGGTAACAACTGTAACCCCCTTGCTTCTCTATCAAATCGGACGGCTGGCGAGATTTCGCTAATCCTCTATAAAGAATTTTGACCATTCGTCTCTTCCCTACGACGGCTTCGCAGGTTCGAGTCCCTCTGAGAGTTTTTCACCACTTCGAGTCTTTCAAGAAACTCATGCACGCACTCCTTGCGGAAAACGTTCAAACATTTCGGTGTTGAACACCTTCGACTCCGCGTACTTCTTGCAGCGACAGTCCTTCAATAGCTTCTCAGGTTTCAAACCCTGGATTCAAACTGGTCTGTGCAAACGTTTCACGACTCCTGTGCTTAACTGCACCTTTAAAGAAATGAGAACAAAAGCTAACCTATCTGAACTTTCAGAGACAAGACCTCTGAACCCTTTTTTGTCAACGCACTCCTTGTGGACAATTCAACTGTACTCCTTGCAGGAATCCTCGCTCAGATAGAGAAACAATTGAAACTCATTTCCTAACTCTTTCTCTCTCAGACTTCAAGCATTTAACAATAAATCATCCATACATAGCATGGAAAACAAATGTATAACAGAAAGAGTAAAATTATGGACATACCATTCAGCATACACATACAAGGAACAACTACAATGCCATGAATCTGAATTAAGAATTCTTCTATTAACTTAATCTCTGTACATGGGTGTTTTTCAATTACAATTTCTCTGTTCCAGCTCTGTATGCTATCTTTTCTTCCTCTTTGGTAATGTTCTTCACTACTCTGCTCTCAATTGGCATCCTCCTTCTATATTACAATTACACAATGAGGGTGTTTATATCCGTTTTCCCTCCACTCCTAAAACTGTCAACTCTGAGAATTCAAAACTACCTACTAACATAAATGCCTTCTATCTACTATGGACGAGAGTGGATCGCTCAAGGTCCTTTACAATATATAAATACGACTCTTCTTAACTGTTACATTTTTATTTGGCGCATCTATCTTCAAAAAGTTTTTAAACAATTTATCATGTGTATAAATGTGTTGGCGCTTGCCCACGCTCGCTTGTCATTGGCGATGCTCCTGCATCACATTGCACTTGAGATCTCCTCCGCAGTCACCGGTGTCACAGATTCCGATCCCTTGTGAATTGAACACGCAATTAGTCCTCCCCCAAATGGATCCCGACTAGAATAGATCTGCATTCCATGAATATGACTCGCCTGTTGACACTTCTCTCATATTAGGCGGAGGAATATCTCTTGATCCCACAATCGCAAGCCACACAGTAAATGTGCAATTTTTAACCAACCTTATCGTCTTATTAGACACCGATGACTCTGTTGTTCCCTCAGATTGCATTGATTCAAAAATAAATAAATTAACAAAAAGACAATAACAAAATTGTCGAGCATAGACAATAAGAAAATCATTTGGAACAATTAAATTGAGAATCAGAACTTTACCTGCAGCACGCAGACAGAGAAAAGACATGAATGTAACAAGAAACATAGCTATCATTGTCGTCGTCGTTAATTGGAGGCTGCTTCAACCTCCAACCATTTTTGTGGGAGTAGTACCAACAACAATCTCGATAATGTTTCCTAAGTGCGGCAATAAAAATTTCATTACCTTGAATTTGTCTGATTTCATGTCTGGGAAATCATGTCGTGACATGAGAAAACAACCATGGACGAAACACTTTACGTCGAATTTAAGCTGGCTGGAAGTTTCACAATAACCGAAATTTGAAATCTTTGAAAGGAAATGGATAAGAATGATAAGCGAACGGATGAGATTTGAGTGGGAGTGGATTGGTACCTACCCGGGGCTATGGTGGTTATAAGGCGTGGCTGGAGAAATGGCATCGCATCTATTGGGCATATACGTGTTCATCAATGATAATGATAGTCAATGATAATGATAGGTTATTTGTTTTTCAAGCAAACTGACTATATACATTGCAATCATCAAAGAATATATACATTGCACAAACATTAAAAGAGAGCTATAGTGATTTGGCCTTGCAATCATTAAAGAATAGAAAGTATCAAGCACAAAGAACATTGCACAAATATTAAATATTAAAAGAGAGTTATAATGATTTGGTCTTGTAATGATAGATGGATGATTTTAGGGGTTAAATTTAGCGCATTGGTTAATTTTTCATGGTTTTTCTAAAAACGAGATTTGTTATTTTAAAAATGATTGGCCCAAATTTTATAGGATAAAATTATTTTACTTTAAAAATCACCAAAATTTTATAAAAACTATATAAAATCCTTAGAAATTTGAATATTTTTACAAAAAATATGGCTAAACATTTATAGTTGGCATATGAAGGATTAATAAAATTCACTAAAATTTCTACATTTTAAAATAAATTTCCATTTTTTAAATTATCCCTGCTTGCAATCATCAAAGAATACAAAATATCAAGCACAAAGAACATTACAAGCTTTGACTATCTTATAACTTTAATAGAAAAATCATTAATAAAGTATTTCACAAGTTACTCGTATCGACTTCAATTACAAATTACAAAGATTACATTTTCATCAAACTTTCAAAAAATTGACACAATTATAGTCATGAATATAACAATTCAAGTGAATAATAATAATAATATCATTTTTTTAATGACATAAGGAGGAGTTGCTAAATTTGTATTCGGAAAAGGACTTTATTGTTTAGAACTTGTGTACTTCGAAAACAATTTTCACCATCTGCTTCATGTTAGGACAAGGATAAATTAGCTTGATCCTCAATGCAAGTGTTCAATCTTTGTATTACTAATGGGGAGGATAGCAATCATTCCTCCCTACCACTTAGCCACATTGACAAGTCATAAACCCACTATTTTAAGAAATTTATTAATTATCTCAACTTTTCATTTTAAAACATTCATTAATATATATATATATGATCGTGTTATTACAATTATTAATTAAAATGTTTGTATATTTTAAAATATTAATTTTAATTTTCAAGTTCATTCTATTTATGAACAATTAAAATTTAAAACATTAATAAATATTTATATGAAAGGTTGGATTCATTTAAAACCATAGTTGCACGGGAATTGGTAGGGAAAGTCCCAAAACATGTATGCATATTGTTTTTAGATGACATAATGATTCAATAAAATGAAAAATCAATATCTGCAATAATACACAATCGAAAATTATGGAAAATATATATTATGAAACCTTCCATTGTCCTCTTCAAAAGGGTACTTTTGTATTTTAATTTTAGATAAAAATTAAGGAAGATACATGGTGTCAATCTAAACATGTTTAAAATCTGCTGGTCAAATTGAAAAAATTATAGTAATAATGTCCATCTGTTGTCTTCAAAACTATAGCCATACTTTAATAGTGTATGTTTAGATTGTTTTACCATATTTTGTTTTTCATAAACAAAATTTTAATAATGAGTTTAAATTTGTGTCAATAAACATAACTCATTATTAGTGTCTTCATTTTTAAGGAACATACTCTTAAAAAAAAACACTAAATTGACATATCAAATGTCAATAAAAAAATTTCAGAAAAAATCAATAGAAATCTATCAAAATTCATGACAGTTTTTGTATTTACTGTAAAGTGAAATTATAAATAAAAATAATATTTTTGTTTAACGGAAGTTGACAAACTTCTCAAAATATATTTTAATTTCTCAAAAAAAAAGAAAAATAAACACTCAGGTTCACAATTTTACCCATATATATATATATATATATATATATATATATATATATATATATATATATAGTGTGTGTGTGTGTGTGGAAAAAGAAATTGCAACTTGAGTATTTATATGGCACTTGATAAGCATGTGACATTCCACAGACTAACTAGGAAGAGGTATAAATAAACAAACAAACAAAATTAAATTTTGAGGACGTCCAAGACCATAATATTCCTAAGCATGAGGGAATGCAAATTATGAGGTTTTGTCAAGTCATCTAGAGAAATACTATTAATTCATATTCATGTATTTGTTATCTAGTTATATTTTTTGTTCCTAGACTAAATTGGTTGTTTAAGTTGGTCATTTTTAGTTGTGTTACTTAAAATTGTTCAACTTTGGTAGTATAATACTGTCTTTACTAACTTTTTTGGTCACATATTCAATAATTACCTATTTTGTACCAGTGATATTTCTTTAGTGTTTTTCTCCTTGTTGTCTTATTCATTCAAAATAAAGAGTTACATGACTAACCTTGGTCTACACCTAAGACATAATTTCCATCATACTCTCTTTCTTTACACAGTAGAAACTTTGCAACCAATCTGGCTTACATCTACATGACCAAAAACCTCTAGAAATTGATCTAAACATTTATTAACATAATACAATTACAAAAAGCATTATTTGTAGGATTTAGAATATGCAAAACCCTAAAATAGTTCTACACAGATAATTTGATGCAATCTTGCGAGTCTCAATATTGTTTATAGTCGACCATCAACTCATCACTCGTTGGTCGTTTCTTCACCCATTCGATCTGCATCAACTAGATAGTTGGATGTCAATTCTTTCACTACAAATAATATAACAATCCAATAATTATATTTAAAATTATTGAAGGCTTGAGAGTCACTAAGGGTATCCTTTCTAAATGACAGAACATGAGAGTTATTAGATATTTTAGGTTCCCAAGGTCACCAAACCATCCATAGGAATGAGGGTAGGAGGCAGGCCCCCTATAATTCTAGATAAACAAAGAAGGAAATCAATACTCTATTCATGGTTCAAATCTTTTAAACCTACCTCCCGGGACCCAAAATACAAGTTGTCAAATTCTTTGGGGTATCAGAAGAGAGAGAGGAGAGTTACTTACCCAAGTAAATCATGAAGTCATCTCAATCCTCCAGTGGGTGCTCCAATCTCTAAACATTTTATTTAATGGTAATTCTAGTGGAGAGTTATCATTTGGTGGGCTTTTAGGGGGAGCCTTGTTTTCTAGACTCTGAGGGGTGCTCTTAAGTTCCTGGGGATCCTTTTGAAGTAGACCTTCTATTTGTTGGGAAGGGGACGTTCCTTCTCCAAATTCCTATATACATGACATCTTCCACATTTGAATGGGACTCCCTCATAGTCTAAGGGTTGATAGAAGATGGATAACCCTTTTCTAATAATGATGGAGTGAGGCATACGTTTTGGGAGGTCTAATCCAATGAGCATTCTGGTCATTCCCATATTCTCTATTTTTTTATAATAATTATTAGCTTCATAGAAGAGTTCGAGGGCATTACCCGTTTCACTGAAAACTTCATCTAACCAAAGAATCAGAGATAGACATGGTATCCTAACCCAGATTGGATAGTATTCCATATGAGTTGAATTGGCATCGAATTCCAAGTTCCACTTCTTTAGAAAGAAAAATTGTGAACCCCATTGCCATTTTTCCTGAAATACTTTCAACCTAAGGATCCAAATCATCCAACCTTTAACTAGTACCATGTAGCAAAGGGAGTGACTTAGCATCTAGAAAAGGTTTCTTTCGTCTAAACTTGTAAGGATTCTCCATTGATATGATTTCTTAGGAAGCAGCCCACAATGGTCAATTCCTCGATCTCCATGACTTCATTTAATTTGATATTATCTCCTAGGTTTACCACCTAGACCTTCCATTTAATGCACTTTTACCTCTTCTTTCACTGGTTTCAAACTCTCTTGTTTGGATGCTAAGGGTTCCAAAATGGACGTCTAAAGGATTATTCTTCAATGGACTTAATGATTGAAGAAGAATCTCAGGTGGAGAGGATGAATGTTTGTCAGTGTTCACACACAGGGAATAACCATACATATTCAAGGTGAAGGAAGAAGGTGAGGATGTAAGAGTCCGTCGAAGGAGGGCATATGGTGCTTCTTTCGACGGGGAAAGCATGTGGACAGGCTTTCTCAAATGCCTTGCCGAAGGAGGGTGGCGAGGGCGCATAACCATCGTAACGACCGTTGCACGCAGTAACCACACTCCCTTTCTTCTTCTCTTGCAAATCTTTAGGACACACTGCATTGGCGTCGGCTATGCACACCATGGACTCGCAGGGACGGGGGTTACTGGAATCATCGAGGGCATAGCTTGGAACCACCGACAATAGAAGATTGTAACCGTCCTCCAACGAAACGGAAAACGTGTAAGGCTTCGCTATTCCTCCCAGAAATTCGAACTCCGCTTTTGTGATTTCCCTGATATCTTCACTATTGTCATTGCACTGGAGATTTCCTCCGCAGTCACTGGTGTCACAGATTCCGAGCCCTTGGGAATTAAACGCGCAATTAGTCCTCCCCCAAATGGATCCCGACCAGAACGGATCTGCATTCCATGAATATGACTCGCCAGCTGCCAGTTAGGAAGATCACTTGACCTCACAATCTCAGGCCACACAGGAAATGCGCAATTGTTCACCAACCTTATCGTTTTATTAGACACCGGCGACTCTGTTGTTCCCTCAAATTGCATTGATTCAGAAAAATTAAATTAACAAAAAGACAATAACAAAACTGTCCAGCATAGACAATTAGAAAATTATTCAGAACAATTAAATTTGAGAATGAGAATTTTAGCTGCAGCGCACAGACAGAGAAAAGACATGAATGTAACAAGAAACATAGCTATCCATTAACTGGTGGCTGCTTCGACCTCCAACCATTTTTGTGGAGGTCGAAGCAGTCTCGATAACGTTTCCTGAGTGCGGCAATAAAAATTTCATTACCCTGAATTTATCTGATTT
>JASDQU010013946.1:70680-89882 GCA_032191745.1 Picea mariana | reverse complement strand
AAATTATCTCTTTTTCAAGGTGTTGAGTACTTTTCCTGAGGTTTTTCTATGCTATATTGGTGTTTGGTTCTTAACAGTTGATGGTTTTTGCAAAGACCCTCATTTTTGGAATTGTAAAGAACTATTTTGGAACTACCTTAATTGAGAAGTCTTGTTTAGGACCGAAGAGAAGTTACTGTTTTACATCAAAGGCGTGTATGATTGGATCATAAGGAGGAATTACTTCTGACTTTATCTCATGAATGGATGCTGTAATGAGTAAGAGTTTCTGAATCTATTGATAAGTTAGATGATTCAATATTTTTATAGTTCTTATCTCTAATGATGGAAAGAAAATTGTTGTGTTAATGTGTGATTAGTGATTAGAGCTAAGGAAACTAATTTTATTGCCATAATTTTATTGCATGTATGCTTTCTTTCGACAATTGTATCTCAGTCAATAATTGAAACACCAGCAAGTGATGTATTAGTACTAGGCTTGTCATAGGTGTGAAAATCGTTTTCGGCATTCTTGAGCACGAAGGTTATCCCGAGCTCAACCTTCCTCAGTAGTTAAGTTTTCCCCCTTTTTCTTTTACCCAGCTGGTTTATACCATCACCTATCTTTTATCAGACCCACCTATAAGGGAAAATACAAAAAAGAGAACGTTCATAATGAAGGAGGAGTTTTTTTGAGAAGATATAGTGTAAATCACTACATAAATCCCATCGATTAATTGGCCGGATCGCAATATTTGGAGAACCATTTTACTATCAAACGCTATAGAGTCTAATTGGGCCTCGGTGGCATGTTTGGTTGCTATTGTTGAGTTAAAGGTATTTAGGGCCCCTAAACACATACTTCATCAATATACTATGACAAGACATTGTTCCTTTGACATCAAAATCATTCCTTTGACATCAACATCAATCCCTTGATATCAAACCTTTGATATCAACATTAATCCTTTGACATCAATGAAAACATGATCCAACAACAGACAACCTCCAATAGAGCAGAGCTCTATTACAATAATCTTCAAGACAAAATATCCAATGCCTCTTACTCTTGTTTATACTAATTCTACCTTCTAAGAAAACTTCTAGAGGAAGATATTTCTAGAAGCGAAAGCTTATATTAGGTCTTATTACATTGACTTATTCTTATTTATTGATTAGGCCTTATTAACTAATGTCGGCCTTTATTAAATAGAAACCATATCCTACTAACTAATGAACCATGGAGAGGGGCTAGGATCAAATCCTAACAGATAACTTTAGGGATTGTGTGGTAGAGAACGAGATCTCATTCCTTCACTTGTGCAGGTTTAGGGGAAAGAGAGTTGGTGGATTGGAATTTGTATTGGAGTTAGAACTTGGGTTTTGGGGTGTTGTGTGTATCAACAGTGGACAACCAAGAGAGACATACCTCCTTATACACTCATATTCCTATCTTGGGGGTGTCTTGTTGTTGAGAGTAATTGAATGAAAATCCTTGTTGTTGAGAGTAATGGAATGAAAATCTTATGGTTGGGAGGAATTTCCATCATATGTAGCCAATTGGATATTATCAAGAGAGAAGTGCATTGTTATATTTTGTATTTTTAATTCCATTGTGCAAAATGAATATTTGAATGTTTTGTTTACTTGTTTTATTGTATTCATGAATTCACTATGATATTAGATGCATGAGAAATTATGGGCATGTTGGCTTTGCTAATTTTAATTTTTTTAGATCATTTTAATTATTTTAGTAGATGGGGTACTTTAGAGTTTTTATCTCAAATAAATTTAATCCCTCTCGAAGTTTGATAGATAGAAGATTAAAATGAATCTACACTAATGTCATAAATATATGTCTGTGTTTCCAAGATAAAGATGAATTATGCTAATGTGTGTGTGTGTATAAATAGATTAGCATAGTCCATCTTTATATCATATTTATTAAGCATTGGAGGGTGAAACATTTCCTCAAGTTTTTCAATTTGAAAAAGAAATCTTAAAGGATTTAATTTCTTTCAAAATTTGATAAATTTAGATTTATCTTATTATTATTTTTTTTTAATTTTAACTATTTTGTTATTTATGACAACATGGTTTCTTTTAATTCTACTAAAAGAGAAAAAACAATGACTTGTGGCTTGTATTACTTCAACAATGTATATCTTAGTAAACAAAGTAAAATATAGAGAGTAGAGATATACTTGGCCATATTGCACATATATCATCAAAGATTTTAGATGTTAAAATTGCCATTGCTTTAACATTGCAACATTGTGATTAATTAGCACTATTGTGGGAAAGTATCACTATGGTGCATCACATATACTTCATGTTGGGTGAGGAAAGCTTTGGCACAAATCACTACTAAAGAGAAGATGAAACATCGTGTAAGAATAATTGAGGTTTTGTATTGAACAATGACAATAGGAGTACAAACAAGATATGTGGAAAGGAGTATAAACAAGACATTAAAAACCATGTCTCATGTTCTTAGATGGTGTAAGCACACTAGATATATAATAATGAAAACATACTTAGGACCAACGATAACAAGTATTATTGTATTTAGTTGTATGGATAGGAGGAGGGACACCATAGCCGATGCGGTATCGAGAATTTTCCATGATATATTGAGACATTTAATTTATGCATAGTTAGAAAAAGTACATTTTGATTGTTGAGTGCTCTTACAAATTCTCTTTCATGGGTCATCATTCATGGTAACTCTATTTATTCATAGCTAATGAGAAAAGTGCATTTAATCGTTGAGCCCTAACGATTGTGTATGGGCCATAATACCTGAAAAGTCAATTTTTTTATTTTGGAGGGTAAGCTCGGAATAATTTTGATGTGACACAGAGTGTAGATTGAACCATCTACATTTACATACAAGACTCTGGATAGGGAACTTATGAAATTAATGTTCCAAACAAATATTATTCATAATGCTTAGAGCTACCAACGCTAAAAAATGAGTACTATGGAGTAAATAAAGGTTGGCTATAATATTGAACAATATATGTATAATCGGTTGTGTTTCAGATAAACTCAGTGGTACCCAACCTTGAGAACTCTAGGAAAAAGTTGTCATTGGAGAATCAGAAAAGATAGTCATGTATTATGTAATATTCAGTTTTGTGTTTTGGTAAGCTTTAAACACTTTGTGGTAGAATCTTAGATATTGTGACAAAGTGTATAATGATCGTTGAATACTTGGAGAAAAAATCCTTGAGGATTCTTATTTGGTTTTCAATATTGTGGGGAATCCTTTCCATAATAACGATATAATTAAGGGTAAAATCACGAATCTGGGTAACACTTTCGTGAGAATCAGGCTGCGAAAATTTCTAATGGCACTTTTTCAGCGAAAAATATTTCGGCGGAATTGTTTTTTCGGCCAAAAGTTAAATCTAATGGCCTTGTTGAAAAAGCCAACATAAATTTTAAATCTAACAACAATTTTCCATTAAAACTAACATTCAACTGAAAAATACTAACTTTCAGCCGAACTATTACTTTGCCCAAAAACCTATAACTATGACACTTTTAAAAAAAAAGTATGTGTTCACTTCAGCTGACTCCAACTTGGGGAGGAGCGGACTCCTTAAAATATTGTGAGTCTAGTTTCAGAACTAGTACCAACATTTTCAAAATTGAATTACTTTCATTTGATACAGTCTGTATTCAATTTAATTGTTTTTAGTAATTTTAGTTAATTTTATAAAAACATGTACGCATATCATTTTTAGATGACATAATGGTTCAGTAAAATGAAAAATCAATATCTGCAATAATACATAGTTGAAAGTTATGGAAAATTTATAGTATGGAACCTTTCATTGTCCTCTTGAAAATGATACTTTTATATTTTATTTTTAAATAAAAATTAAGGCAGATACATGGTGTCAATCCAAACATGTTTAAAATATGCAACTTTTTCAGATTTGTCAAATTGAAAAAATTATAGTAATAATATCCATTCGTTGTCTTCAAAACTATAGTCATATTTTAATAGTCTCTATTTAGATTGTTGCAACATATTTTGTTTTTCATAAACAAAATTTTAATAATGAGTAAATTTGTGTCAATAAACATAACTCATTATCAGTGCTTTCATTTTTAAGAAACATACTCTCAAAAAATCACTAAATTGACATATCAAATGTCAATAAAAAAAATTCAAAAAATAATCAATAGAAAGCTAACAAAATTCATGACAAGTTAAAAACTTCTGAAAATATATTTTATTGTCTCAAAAAACAAAAAAAATAGACACCCATATTTACGATTATATATATATATATATATATATATATATATATATATATATATATATATATATTGTGTGTGTGGAAAAAGAAATTGCAACTTGATTATTTATATGGCACTTCATAAGCATGTGACATTCCTTCAAACTAGCTAGGAGGAGGTATAAATAAATAAACAAACAAAATTAAATTTTGAGGATGTCAAAGACCATAATATTCCTAAGCATGAGGGAATGCAAGTTATGTGGTTATGTCAAGTCATCGAGAGAAATACTACTAATTCATATTCATGTAGTTGTTATCTAGTTATATTTTTGTCCCTCGACTAAATTGGTTGTTTATGTTGGTCATTTTTAGTTGTGTTACTTAAAATTGTTCAACTTTGGTAGTATAATACTGCCTTGACAAACTTTTTTGGTCACATATTCAATAATTACCTATTTTGTACTAGTGATATTTCTTGAGCATCTTTCTCCTTGTTGTCTTATTCATTCAAAATAAAGAGTTACATGACTAACCTTAGTCTACACCTAAGACATAATTTCCATCATACTCTCTTTCTTTACACAAGAAGAACTTTGCAACCAATCTGACTTACATATACATGACCAAAAACCTTTAAAGATTGATCTAAACATTTATTAACATAATACAATTACAAGACTCCTTATTTATAGGATTTACGATATGCAAAACTCTAAATCATGGTGCCAAAAACGATTATAGTTCTACGCAGATAATTTGATGCAATCTTGCGAGTGTCAAGATTTTGTTATAGTCGACAGGATTTTTTTTCTGCTCAACCTCTTGTCTACCTCCTATCGACCACTTTGACTTCAACTTGCTCGTAAATCACTTTGACTTCCAACTTCCCGGTCGATCACTTTGACCTTGAATTAACCATCAACTCATCTTGATGTGTTGGTCAATTCTTCTCCCATTCGATCTGCATCAACTAGATAGTCGGATGTCAATTCTTTCACTACAAATAACATAAAAATACAACAATTATATTTAAATTTCTTGAAGGCTTGGGAGCCACTAAGGGTATCCTTTTTGAATGACAGAACATGAGAGTTATTAGATATTTTAGGTTCCCAAGGTAACCAAACCATCCATAGGAATGAGGGTAGGTGGCGGGACCCCTATAATTCTATATAAACAAGGAAGGAAATTAATAGTCTATTCATGGTTCAAATATTTTAAACCTACCTCCCAGGACCCAAAATACAAGTTGTCAAATTCTTTGGGGTATTAGAAGAAAGAGGGGAGAGTTACTTACCCAAGTAAATCATAAAGTCATCTCAATCCTCCAGTGGGTGCTCCAATCTCTAAACATTTTATCTAATGGTAATTTTAGTGGAGAGTTATCCTTTGGTGGGATTTTAGGGGGAGCCTTGTTTTCTAGACTCTGAGGGGTGTTCTTGAGATCCTGGGGATCCTTTTGAAGTAGACCTTCTATTTGTTGGGATGGGGACATTCCTTCTCCAAATTCTTGTATACATTACATCTTCCACATTTGAATGGGACTCCCTCATAGTCCAAGGGTTGATAGAATATAGATAACCATTTTCTAATAATGATGGAGTGATGATGCATACGTTTTGCGAGGTCTAATCCAATGAACACTCTGTTCATTCCCATATTCCCTATTTTTCTATAATAATTATTAGCTTCATAGAACAGTCCCAGGGCATTACCTATTTCACTGAAGACTTCATCTAACCAAAGAATCAAAGGTAGACATGGTATCCTAACCCAGATTGGATAGTATTCCATATGGGCTGAATTGGCATTGAATTCCAAGTTCCACTTCTTTAGAAAGAGAAATTGTGAACCACATTGCCATTTTTCCTGAAGAATTTTATCATCATATACTTTCAACCTAAGGATCCAAATCATCCAACCTTTAACTAGTACCATGTAGCAAGGGGAGTAACCTAGCATCTAGAAAAGGTTTCTTTCATCTAAACTTTTAAGGATTCTCCATTGATACATTTTCTTAGGAAGCATCCCACAATGGTCAATTCCTCGATCTCCATGACTTCATTTAATTTGATATTATCTCGTAATTGTAGGTTTACCACCTCGACCTTCCATTTAATGCACTTTCACCTCTTCCTGGATTTCACTGGTTCCAAACTCTCTTGTTTGGATGCTAAGGGTTCCAAAATGGAGGTCTAAAGGATTATTCTACAATGGACTTAATGATTGAAGAAGAAACTAAGAAACTCAGGTGGCGAGGATGAATGTTTGTCATTGTTCACACATAGGGAATAGCCATACATATTCAGGGTGAAGGATAGGAGGTGAGGATGTAAGAGGTCATGGAAGGAGGGCATATGGTGCTTTTTTCGACGGGGAAAGCATGTGGACATGCTTTCTCAAATGCCTTGCCGAAGGAGGGCAGCGAGGGCGCATAACCATCGTAATGACCGTTGCATGCAGTAACCACACTCCCTTTCTTCTTCTTTTGCAAATATTTCGGACACACTTCATTGGCGTCGGCTATGCACACCATGGAATCGCAGGGACGAGGGTTACTTTAATCATCGAGGACATAGCTTGGAACCACGGACAATGGAAGATTGTAACCGTTCTCCAATGAAACAGAAAACGTGTCCGGCTTCGCTATTCCTCCCAGAAATTTGAACTCCGCTTTTGTGATTGCCGTGACATCTTCACCATTGTCATTGCACTGGAGATTTCCTCCACAGTCACCGGTGTCACAGATTCCGATCCCTTGGGAATTAAACGCGCAATTAGTCCTCCCCCAAATGGATCCCGACCAGAACGGATCTGCATTCCATGAATATGGCTCGCCAGCTGCCACTTAGGAAGATCGCTTGACCCCACAATTGCAGGCCACACAGGAAATGCGCAATTGTTCACCAACCTTACCATCTTATTAGACACCGACGACTCTGTTGTTCACTCAAATTGCATTGATTCAGAAAAATTGAATTAACAAAAAGACAATAACAAAACTGTCCAGCATACACAATTTTTATTGTTGTTATTTTAATGCCATATATAACATGAACATTTCCTCTTCATATTAAAGATTTGTGTATATGTAATGTTATTATTAGTCTATGTCGTAGGCATAGAGGGACTATAGTTATCGATAATGCGTTGACTACATATTAGTTTGTCCTTTGACTCGAAATATTTGCACAATAACTATTATTGGAGCTATGGAATTAAAAGCATATATTTTTATATAATAAAAAGAAACATATATGTACTAATATGATTAGAGATTGGAGGTCTTATTGCCGGCTTCGTTATTCCTAATGTACTATATGGCAACATATCCAAAGTTTTTCTCGTAGACAGTATTTTTTAATCATATATTTTTCCTCTGTATTGCTTAAAGGTCAATTAATGCTAGCATTAGTTGGAATGTTTGTATTAGCATTTTCTGCTAGGCGAATATATCCGTAAGTTTTCATATGTACTAAGCATATTGAAATGTTTTGATATCCAAGCTTTGTAGTGATTGAGAATTCCAAAATTTATGGCGTCTTTGGCAGATGTATATTTTTTAAAATGTATTGACACTTATTACGAGATGCTTCAATAGGCCTGACAACGTGAATGTTCACATGGCACGATGTCCTCTAACACCCCTAACAACTTAAATGTTTGCATACCACGAGGTCCTTAGACAGCCTGACAGTCTTAAATGTTATGTAAATACGCTTCTCGGAGTACATCTTTCCTCAAAATTTTCTATACAATTACAGTGAATTTGCACAGTCTTGTTTGTCCACCGCCAGTTCGACAAACATTGTATGTTTCATCCTTGTTCTTCCATTGAAGCTACATACATTGTTTACTGGTTCAATGAGTTCTTCTTTTTTGTTAATTTGTCGGTTGTTGCCATTGTATGTTTCATCCCCGTAATCATTGAAGCTACATACATTATTTACTAGTTCAGTGAGTGCTTCTTCGTAGTTGGTTTGTCGGTTGCTTCTTGTTGTTGTTTCGCTCGTGATTCGACCTGCGCTTGCGAATTTCATTGTTTCAGAGTAAGTTTCGATGGCATAGTTTCATTTTGTATTTCTTGTTTGTTGTTCAGTGTTTGCAGTTTGAAAGTAAGAATGTTTTCTTATTTGTAGTCTCATGTTCCTTGTATGTTTCTGGTTCCTTCTGTGCTTGGGTTGCAGTTTCGTAATTGTTGGAGATACATATGATGTTCACTGGCTCGGTGGTTCTTGTTGGTTCGTTGGTTCGTGGATTGCTGGTTCTCTTTGTTTGGMTGGGGTTTGCACTTTGGGGCCCTGCAGGTGCAGTTTGGTATGTTCGTGCTTTCTGGCTGCTTTGGTCCTTGTTGTTTTCTTTTGTTTGATTCGGCCTTGCAGGGTTGGGGTGGAGCGGCGGTGGTTGGARATTTTCTTTTCTCTTTTTTGGATTATTATTGTTTTTTGGGGGTGCTTTACGACGTTCAGCCCCTGCACCCACAAGTCAACATGCAATTGTGTTATTTTCCATGTCTGTTGAGGCTGATATCTATTATTATGTGAGATTTTGCTGGTGCTCTAGTCCTGCTATGAAAGAAAAAAGTTCCATGCAAAATTGTTGGAGGATTACATGTGAAGCTACAATATCCACTGTTTTTTTGTTGGAATAAAACATATGTATGTAGGCTACATTTATAAACCATGTATGGTCAGATGTGCGGATATGACATTACATGTTCTTTCTCCTCTACATAGACTAGTGTGTGCATGATAGAATTTGTGTTGTGCTTGAGATTTGATATGTGCAACAAAGATTCTGCAAGATTATATTTTGATGTCTGGAAGCATGTTTGGGTGGTTTTCCATGGAAAACTGAGAACTTGTATCGTGGGAACAATAGTCTATGTAAAGGATAAAGAACATGGTTAAAGGGTACATCTGGATAAATTGCCAGGGAAAACTAAAAATTATTTAGCTTCAGCCATGCAATTGCGTGATAATTTGTGCCTTGTAATATATTTTGGCCAGGGAAAAAAAATCTACATGTTTACAGCCATGGATAGAGAAGCGCAAAGGTTCATGTTTCTGCTTTTCTAGACTATTCGCTCAGTTAGTTTTGTTGTGTGTACATATTTCTTGTTCTACGGTGAATACCAACTTCCATTGATGTTCATTAAATTTTGTGTGTTCCCACATTCAAACAAATAGAGTAGCTGAAAAAAACGAGGGAGTCTTGACTGCATTACTGAAGAGGATATAGAAAGGTGCATGCTTGTAATGTTGTTTCATATTGCGTTATTTTTTATTTCATTTATGGTCTGTATATGTGTTAAACTAGTTGCATGCCTTCCTACATGGTAAGTTATCTTGCTTACATGCGTTCCTTCCTACATACTAAGCTAGTTCATGTTCATTGTGTTTGCATTGCATTGTTGCATTTAAACAAACATAATGGTTGGACAGGACGAAGGACTCTTTGGTGGGTAAATAGACCTATTTCTCTTTCTTTTAGATGTTTTTCTTCATACTAACTTGCCTTCATGTCCATTTCATCTTCAACGTTGTTGCCTTGAAAAAAACAGGTTGCTTGGACAGGGATATGAATTGTTTTGTGCAACTGCAGAGGGTTCTGAGGTGCAATCTTCTAAAAGGTATACCAAGTGTGCTGGCAAATTAAATATACATATCAGGTGGGGGCATATAATATTAGTCTTGAAAACGATAACTTTGCAGTAATGGGCCTTTCTACGCTCCCTATTTCTACTTTTTCCATTTTCTATTATCCCTTTTGTTTTCTAATTCATTTGCCTAGTCTGCTTTCCGAAAATTTCTTCGTGCGCTGGATGGTGGACTAACAGATTCACATATGTGTTTGTGCTTCTACCTTCTTCCATAGTTACCTACTTTCTCGATTGCGGGTGCCAAGTTGGTAGGTTGAATATTGCTCCCATGGCTTCCAGGGGTTCACGATATACAAATTGGCTATGGTGCCCTGCGCTCACACCCTGTTTACTATTAAACATTTCTCCAGTTAAAAAATTCAGATGCATACAGTTTTACGGTTATTTGGTCCTTCCGATGGACAATATACAATGCATATGCTTGTTTGGTCCTGATGTTCATCTGCACATGCTTGCATAAAAAAAAGTTGGACTAGTGACACGGGCATGAGCAGTCAGTCATCCTAGACATCGGTAGACCGACAAGGCCAAAGATAAAGATGCATACTCTCTACTCTTACTATGTTTACTAAACAAATTTGTTGGGATATTTATTCATCTATGGCATGGAAGATATGCCGATGTCATCTGCAATACATGGTTTGCAACTCGCAAGAATTATCAAAAAGTACAAGAGAGACGTCGAACATGTTGCATGTTCTGCAAACTAAGAGGTGTGGTTGCAAAAATTTGGCTCCATAGTGCATCAAAACTATGCATGTACTTATAGCACACTACCATTCACTTTAGTTTTCATATTTAAAAAATGTCATTAGGTCTAGAGTTGTGACATCCAAAGTACTATCAATAGAGGGCTTGAACAACCACCAAACTGGACAAGTGTTCGTCGGGGGCATAATGGTTGTCTATAACACCTACTTGGACAAGGAAAACAAAAGTAGATCCATTATGTGTGATAACATGACAGACAAGGATGCCATAATGACAGTGACATTGACTGTTCCTCTACAACTTGTCCAGAAACATGCAAGAAAGATATTGTCATGTAATGGGATATCCATTACATATTTTAATATATTTCTCAAAACAATATATGAACATGGTGATTGTGATCAAATTATTTCGCTCAACGAAACAAGCATTGTGGAAAAAATTCCCGTTGTTTGTTCAGAATATTGTTTCATCCTGGACTCGACTATCAACCAGATTGCATAGAGCACTGATATTTACCCAATCGGAATGATTGGGGCTAATGTCACACTGGCGAGAAAATTTGGCTCGCAACACATTCTCCATATAAAGGATGGAGAGTCCAATAACGACAAGGAAATGGTACCACTTTTCATATTCATTTTTGTCCTTTTCTTTTGCATGTGCATGTATGTCAAATAAGTTACAGAAATATTGCATTGTTCCATGTTGCAGCTACAAATGTTCGATACGTATTTATATTTGTTTTCGTCAATGGAACAACAATTGCATAGAGGGCAGATTCCACTTATGTTGTTCAAAAATATAACAAAGAAGAGGGATGCTAGAGAAAGGATGTTTTGGACAACCCAGACAACGTTTGTATCAGAGTTGTGAGAAGATATAGTAGAGGATCTGAAGAAACTAGCTAGCTCTACAACTGTTGTGCATATACATCCACAAAATCATTCTCTCTTTGCTTATAGAAATAGCCTTCAACAAATTTATGTGCCTGCTTAATTTTTTTTTTTTTTNGGGGGGGGGGGTGCAGTTGTGTATTATGTTGTTCAATGTATTAATCCCTTTGCTCACGTTCCCAGGTTGAAGGTCTTTTCTTTGCAGCCAATGTTTACTCGACCCCCTTTGAGCCTGTATGTGCAAAATGAAACTCTGTTGCTTCTGCCTCCGCTTTGATAAGTGATGATACGATTGATTGTATGTGATGCAGTGAAAAATGTCCATATATATATGAACATTGTGTGGATGTTGTTATCTGAACCGTGGAAAACACAACCGTGCATTGTACAGTTAGGTAGCCTCTATTACAAAATATGCTTTCTGAGTTGGCAGAGTTGTCGTATGAAACATATCTACAAAAAAAGGAAAGCAATGTCTACATGCTGCGGCAGCTTCGCATAACCAACAAATTCACCTTGANAAAATATGCTTTCTGAGTTGGCAGAGTTGTCGTATGAAACATATCTACAGAAAAAGGAAAGCAATGTCTACATGCTGCGGCAGCTTCGCATAACCAACAAATTCACCTTGAATGAGGACAATGCAATTTTTCATATCGACTGAAGGAGGGGATATATACATATATATATATATATATATATATATAACTTTGGAAGGAAATGAAAATACCTCATGTGTCTCTGTAACATTTGTTCAACATCCAAATGAATATTCGTTGGACTTGGCCCATATCTCTGTAATCCCCATATATCACATTTTCTCAGTTATTTTCTACTGGGAACATATACCAGTTGTAAGAGAAAAATAATGCGGCAACATCTTTTATTTGTATATCAAATTGTTTGGTGCAAAGTTCGATGGGTTCTTCTCTATGGAACCTTCTTGGAACTTGCTTGTGGCCTGTTTAAAGTATGGTTGGTTCTTGGTTATTTGCTTTGTTTGTCAATTTATATACCATGGAACTCCAACTGTTCTTTGAGGGACATAGAAGAATATAATTGAATTTTTTAGCCAGCTAGCTCGCAGATCCACTTAATAATTTCTATGGCCCTGTGACGCAAATGTACTATGTGACTTGCTTTAGCAGATTTCTTTGATCGATGAACTTGGTCAAATTATTATTCTAAAATAATTTTAAATCAACGAATATATAGTGTGCAAAGTGAAATTGTCCTATCATAGCAAAAAGAGGCTCTTAAAATTCAAATTGGTCATTGTTTTGGCATTTCTGTTTATTCAATGAACTTGGCAAAATTAATATCCTATAATAATTTGAAATCAACGAATATATATTGTGCAGAGTGCAATTGTGCTATCATATGAACAAGAGGGCCTTAAAATTCAAATTGGTCTTTGTTATGCTTGTGGTGATAGAATTTAAAAAAAAAAAATCTTTTGTTTGCTTCATTTTTAAAAAAATAAGTGATTTAACATTCTTTAATAATTTAATGTAATTCACTTGTACAATATCAATAGTTAATATTAATAATTTAGTATTTGGAAATAATTTTTTTAGATAAAGTTAGATAGGATGAGAATCCCTAAACAACTCCAATCTTGAACCCACCAGACGTGGAGTCTACAAGTCCTCCTGTCAATTTGTATATTGCGGAAGTCTAGGTGATATTTGCATAACACAGAACAAAAGAGGCTCAAATTTTAGCCCACCAGGCCGAGAACCCGCGATCCAAAAAGTGCCCAACTATGGAACGATGGATCCGCATATTCTCTATAAAATATCATCCATACTTTCTAAAAGTACATGTTTACTATGTATTGGTCATTTGTCGAAATTTTTTTATATTAGTCGCCCAACCAGATTGTACAAACTTTCTCGTCTAATTAAATTCTGCAATATCAAAATTTAATATTAATAATTTAGTATTGAAAATAATGTTTTTAGATATGTTAGATAGTTGATAGGGATTAAAATCTGTAAACAATGGAAAACTTGAACCCACCAACCCTTAAGTCCATCTGTCAATCTATATATCGTGAAACTACGAGTGTTATTTGGAGGACACAGAACAATGAAACTGCAATGTTGAGCCAGCTAGTTCGCAGGTCTACTAGTCAATTTGTATATTGAGGAAATGTGAGTGGTATTTGTACAGTGTGGAACAATAGAGGCCCAATTTTCAGCCTGCCAGCCCCAGAGCCCTTGATAAAAAAAATACCTAAATATGGAATTCATACGGGATCACTACGGGACAATAAAAGTGCAATGTTAATCCAACCAGCCCGAGTCTGCCTATCAATTTGTATCATGGAAGTATGGCTACTATTTGTAGGGCATAGAATAATAAAACCTCAGTTTTCAGCCCACTAGGTCGCAAACCCGCGATTGAAAAAGTGCCTAAGTATGGAATAAGGAATGTGCATATGCTCTATAAAATCCCATGTCCATACTTTATGAAAGTACATGTTTACTATGTATTTCTCATTTGTTCGAAAACTTTTATATCAGTCGGTCCACCAAAATGGACAAAATTTGTCCTCTTCTTAAATTTTGCAATATCAATATATAATATTAATAATTTAATATTGAAAATAATGTTTTTTTATATGTTGGATAGTTGATAGGGATTTTCATCCCTAAACAATGAGAAATTTGAACCTGCCAACCCTCAAGTTGATATGTGAATGTGCATATCGCGGAAGTTCGAGTGCTATTTGGAGGACATGGAACAATGAAAGTGCAATGTTCAGCCAGCCAGCCCGAGAGCCCCCGATCAACAAAAGTGGCTAAATATGGAATTAATACAGGATCGCTACGGAACAATAAAATTGCAATGTTCATCGAAGCAACCCGCAATTCCTCCTGTCAATTTGTATATCGCAGAAGTTTGGGTGGTATTTGTAGGATACGAAACAATAGAGACTCTATTTTCAGCCCGCCAGGACGTGAACCCGCGATCCAAAAAGTGCCTAAGTATGGAATGAGGGATCTGCATATGCTCTGTAAAATCTCATGTCCATACTTTATATAGAGACTCATGTCCACAAGTCCGCCTGTCAATTTCTATATCACGGAAGTCTAGGTGCTATTTGTAGGACATAGAACAATAGATACTCAATTTTCAACCCGCCAGGCCACGAACCCATGATCCAAAAAGTGCATAAGTATGGAATGAGGGATCCACATATGTTCTAGAACAATAAAAAAACAATTTTCAGCAAAGCAGTCTGTAGGTCCTCCTGTCAATTTGTATATCATAGAAGTCTAGGTGCTATTTGTAGGACACAGAACAATAGAGACTCTATTTGTACAAACCTATGATCCAAAAAGTGCCTAAGTATGGGATGAGGGATCCACATATTCTCTATAAAATATCATGTCCATACTTTATATAGAGAGTCATCTTCACAAGTCCGCCTGTCAATTTGTATATCGTGGAAGTGTAAGTGCTATTTGTAGGACACAGAACAATAGATACTCAATTTTCAGCTCGCCACACCATGAACCCATGATCCAAAAATTGTCCAAGTATGGAATGAGGGATTCACATATGTTCTATAAAATCTCATGTACATACTTTATAAAAGTACATGTTTACTATGTATTTCTCGTTTGTCGGAATACTTTTATATCACTTGGCCAACCAGATTGTACAAACTTTCTCGTCTAATTAAATTCTACAATATCAATATTTAATAGTAATAATTTACCATAGGTCCGCTTTTGAATTTGCATATCGCAGAATTGTGGGTGTTATTTGTAGAGTGCAGAACAATAGAGGCCCAATTTTTTTCTCGCTAGCCCGAGAGCCCCTGATCCAAAAAACTAGATAAATATGGAATTAATACGGAATCACTATGGGACAATAAAAATGCAATGTTCAACCAACCAACCCGCAAATCCACCTATCTATTTGTATATCGCGGAAGTGTGGGTGTTATTTGTAGGACACAGAACAATAGAGGCTCAATTTTTAACCCACCAGGCCGAGAACCTGCAATCGAAAAAGTGCCTAAGTATGGAATGAGGGATCCACATATGCTCTATAAAATCTCATGTCCATACTTTATTAAAGTACATGTCTACTATGTATTGTTCATTTGTTGCAAAACTTTTAAATAACTTGCCCGACTAGATTGTACAATCCTTCTCATCCAATAAAATTTTGCAAGATCAATATGTAATATTAATAATTTAGTATTGAAAATAATGTTTTTAGATATGATAGATAGTTGATAGTGATTTCCATCCCTAAACAATGGCAATATTGAACACCCGCCAACCCTTGATTCCATATGTCGATATGTATATCACGTAACTCTGAGTGCTATTTGGAGGACACAGAACAATGAAAGTGCAATGTTGAGCCAGCTAGCCCGCGGGTCTGCTTGTCAATTTACAAATTTCGCGACATACAAATTGACGATCGATATCTGTCGCTGAGATGCAATATGACCATCGGCCCTTCATGTCTCGTGGGTATGTCATTTTACTTTTGTAACATGCTCGACTTCTTTCCATACTTTGGTATTTCTTGGAATCAGTTTCACCATCACCGCTTCCTTCATACTTGTTTCCAGATATGCAATAATTAAGCTTTAATGCTAGTAGCCATCCTACAGGAACCATTGAGATTGTCATTAATGTCTAGAAATCTAGAGAAGATTTGTCATTACTACGAATTAAACTAAGATTTGCGCACAAGTATGTTATCCTTTCCAAGTATTCATTTGAAAGGCGATGCAGTCTTTTTTTTTTTGCGCGGATGGGTTGGTCCTTCTAAGAAATTTCTAATTCGTAATTTTTTTTCGCCGTCACCTTCACCTTTGCACTTTTTTCTAATTGTACAATTAGTGAGTTGTGATGTTGACAAATCATTCCGCACAAACCCTGGAAACTGTCATTGATCAGTGAAACGCTCGAGGAGATATTCCATTGATACGCTTTAAACCATAATTTGAAGAGGGTTATATTATCCCTCCCCGATTTTCATTTCAAACATTGTCTTGAGCAAATGGAAATTCATAATAACTTCTGGAAACATTTCTCTCCACACATAGTAAACACATTAGGGCATAATGGCCAGAGGTTCCACTATTCCAAGGCATATTCTTACTATTCATCTCCCTCCACCCAGGAGAAAATAAGGAGATGGTCCCTTGGTACACTGAGAGATATATTTCAAGCCAAAAAATTCCATGGAAACCCTGGATGCTTAGAGAACCTGCCCACTTGCATTCATGGCTATCACATAAGTTGATGCCATGAATTCCGAGCCAGAAGAAGATGATCCGATGGACGATAATACGACAATGGATGATGGCAATGCAGAGAATATTCCCACTCCTGCGCCCAAATTTAAATAAACCATAATGAGTGAAACTTCCCAGCTCGGGGATGGCAGTGATGAAAACACCAAAAGGAGTTTCAGTAAAGAAGATGATGGTGAATGCAACAACCATTTTGCAGCGCAAAAGTAGGAATTCTAGAGTTCCAAATTAGTCCGTTCTGCGAAGAAGAGTTTCACTATAAAGCAATGATATGTTGATGCTCTTAGAGATATATTTCAAGCCAAAAAATGATTGATTAACATCTTCGGGAATGAGTTGCAAAACTCTCCCTGCTGCAAGGCATTTTCCTACTAGTCATCTCCTTCTGCCCAGAATGGACTAATTTGGGCCTCTAGAATTGCACGTGCAAGTTGTGCTACTGAATTGTTTTGGATTGTGCAGAGGAAGTTTCAACTAAGGGCTATTCCACTTTCCTTGCAACCATTTTCGTCTTCTTCCTCAGGGGAAGCTTGTGAAAAATATCTATTTCAGCACATGATGATTCATCGAAGAGAAAATTGCAAAGATCTTGCATATTGTGGATCCCGTGCTTGTGCTTGTCGCAGATACCTTCAATGTTTTGGCCCGAAGAACTAGGTCCAATTTCTAGGATAGATGTACAATACTCGGTGTTTTTCTTATTTTTTTAAATGCATTTGCTATTAAAAAATATTTTCCTTCGACTCTTCGTTGCTGCCTCTTTTCTGGGTTTAACGCATGTTCTAATTGGCATGGTTCAGTGCTCTCGTACTTCTTCGATATTGTGTTTACTTAGCTTATCTTTTCTAATATGGAACATCTAACAATTGTATGCCAATGTACTGTGTGAATCCACCAAATTTTTATGCAAACAAAAAATGGATTACATAATTTCAAACCAATGTTCAATTCTATTCGTAATGCAGATAGAACATAGCAATACCAATGTACAATGTTGTAGCAAAATCATTATTCTTGCTTCTAGACATGCAATTATTGAGTTTTAATGCTAACAACCCATAATGCAAGAAGTTTAATACTTGATTTAATATGTTTTACTCATGGAAGAGTGTATCAAGAAAGCAGTTACACTCACACGTTCCAATAAAATCTAATCTTCAATAAACCATTTGTTGACAATTAGTAGAAAATGAAGCTTAATAGTTAAGTTAATATGTTACAGTCATGGAAGAATGTAACAAGAACATATTTACACACACACCTTGCAATAAAATCTAATCTTCAACAACACATTTGCTGACAATTAGTAGAACATCATGGTTTTGCAACAATGGGGCTTCTTTGAAACCAATTCGCACTTACGAAAACTATCTTCCGCCTTTCTATTTTCCCACTATTTTATTCCCTTTGGTTTCTCTTCCTGGTTACTTAATCATTTTTCTCCTGAAAATTCCTTTCTCTGCAACTTCACGAATTCATGCGTTTCCAACGATCGCTTCCCCTTTCTTTAAATTGACCCTCTATTATTCCATGTCCCACAAATGGCACCCAGAGTTCCATGATATACAAATTGACAGACCAAATGGCGTGCTGGTCAGGTCAACATTTCTCAGTGCATGGGTTGTCTTGCAGGTTTACAGCTGCACTCGTGCTCTTTTATTGTGACACCGACCGAACGCTTCCCCATTCCATACCTAGAAACTTAGCCAGCCATGAATTCCTGCTAGACAGTCTCTACATTAGACTTCTGTTGTTCCATAGCCTGCGAACAGTACCATCACTTCCGCGATATAAAAATTTGCAACCATTCTTACATCATACCCTCTTCCGTATTACGATCCACCTATCATGCCCTTTTCCGTGGCACACATTTTTTCACTGAAAACTTCCGAGAAATACAATTTAACTGTCAGGTCCTCACATATTTAGTGGAACTATTGTCACCCCATTTTGAAGCCCGTCTTTCTGCTTTCCATAGTTTTTCCATTTGTTCAAATTTCTTCCGTGGATCGTCGGTTTGGCGGGTTGAAGAAATATTCAGTTCGTAGTCGTTGTTTCTTGTGCCTGCGCCCCTTTGCAATTAGTAGTTGGCAATTATATATAAGATCTTATTGCTATGCATGCAATTAGCAATTTCCCTATTCCATACTTAGCCACCTTGTCAGAATTCCACAAATATACAAACTGACCACTGAACTACCACATCGTGATCTCTTCCATTTAACACATTTTGCACTCAAAAATTCTGAAGCATGAAATTTGACTGTGCAACACTCAGTTGTCCTGACTGTCCCCGTAACCCTTTTTTGAATCCCAGTCGACCACTTTTCAGAGCTTTCCATTCATTCCTTGCTCTTCTTCGTCATCTTCATCACCTTCGCATTTGTCTATCATAAAATAAAATTATA
>JASDQU010013946.1:41243-62749 GCA_032191745.1 Picea mariana | reverse complement strand
ATAGACATGGTATCCTAACCCAGATTGGATAGTATTCCATATGAGTTGAATTGGCATCGAATTCCAAGTTCCACTTCTTTAGAAAGAAAAATTGTGAACCCCATTGCCATTTTTCCTGAAATACTTTCAACCTAAGGATCCAAATCATCCAACCTTTAACTAGTACCATGTAGCAAAGGGAGTGACTTAGCATCTAGAAAAGGTTTCTTTCGTCTAAACTTGTAAGGATTCTCCATTGATATGATTTCTTAGGAAGCAGCCCACAATGGTCAATTCCTCGATCTCCATGACTTCATTTAATTTGATATTATCTCCTAGGTTTACCACCTAGACCTTCCATTTAATGCACTTTTACCTCTTCTTTCACTGGTTTCAAACTCTCTTGTTTGGATGCTAAGGGTTCCAAAATGGACGTCTAAAGGATTATTCTTCAATGGACTTAATGATTGAAGAAGAATCTCAGGTGGAGAGGATGAATGTTTGTCAGTGTTCACACACAGGGAATAACCATACATATTCAAGGTGAAGGAAGAAGGTGAGGATGTAAGAGTCCGTCGAAGGAGGGCATATGGTGCTTCTTTCGACGGGGAAAGCATGTGGACAGGCTTTCTCAAATGCCTTGCCGAAGGAGGGTGGCGAGGGCGCATAACCATCGTAACGACCGTTGCACGCAGTAACCACACTCCCTTTCTTCTTCTCTTGCAAATCTTTAGGACACACTGCATTGGCGTCGGCTATGCACACCATGGACTCGCAGGGACGGGGGTTACTGGAATCATCGAGGGCATAGCTTGGAACCACCGACAATAGAAGATTGTAACCGTCCTCCAACGAAACGGAAAACGTGTAAGGCTTCGCTATTCCTCCCAGAAATTCGAACTCCGCTTTTGTGATTTCCCTGATATCTTCACTATTGTCATTGCACTGGAGATTTCCTCCGCAGTCACTGGTGTCACAGATTCCGAGCCCTTGGGAATTAAACGCGCAATTAGTCCTCCCCCAAATGGATCCCGACCAGAACGGATCTGCATTCCATGAATATGACTCGCCAGCTGCCAGTTAGGAAGATCACTTGACCTCACAATCTCAGGCCACACAGGAAATGCGCAATTGTTCACCAACCTTATCGTTTTATTAGACACCGGCGACTCTGTTGTTCCCTCAAATTGCATTGATTCAGAAAAATTAAATTAACAAAAAGACAATAACAAAACTGTCCAGCATAGACAATTAGAAAATTATTCAGAACAATTAAATTTGAGAATGAGAATTTTAGCTGCAGCGCACAGACAGAGAAAAGACATGAATGTAACAAGAAACATAGCTATCCATTAACTGGTGGCTGCTTCGACCTCCAACCATTTTTGTGGAGGTCGAAGCAGTCTCGATAACGTTTCCTGAGTGCGGCAATAAAAATTTCATTACCCTGAATTTATCTGATTTGATCTCTAGGAAATCGTGCCGTGACATGAGAATTTTATAAGATAAGACAACCATGGACGGAACGCTTTACGTCGAATTTTCGCTGGCTGGAACTTTCACAATAACCGAAATTCGAAATCTTTGAAAGGAAATGGATAAGAATGAGAAGCGAAGGGATGAGATTTGAGTGGGAGTGGATCGGTGCCTACCCCGGGCTGTGGCAGTTATAAGGCGTGGCTGGAGAAATGGCATCGCATTTACTGGGCATATACGTGTTTATTAATTATGATGATAGTTTATAATGACTAGCACAGCTACATAATTGTGGCTGATTAACGTCGAAAGGTTGATAAGATGAAAAGAATCTTTAAAAGAATATATTAAATTTTATTATTGATTAACAAATAAACTGTTGAGCTTCATTTATCTGGTGTTAATATTTTAATTTCTGTTAATCACTTAGGTGACAATCAATTAGCTATCAAAGTAATTTTTATATATGATTAAGTAAATGTAAAAAGGTAAAACACATAAAGGGATGTCTTTATAATAGCTAGGAAGTTAATGATTGAAATCACAGCCATTTATTTTGTGTGACTACTAAGAATATTCCAGCCATATTTAATCATGTCCATAGAAAACTTATTAAGCACTAAACCCCTATTAAATCTGCCCATTGTCAATAGGTATACGCCTTTCAGCGTAATAATGATAAGGTCTTCACAGGTTTTATCACAGAGTGTTTTAACAACACATTTTGTGTGTCCTACTTCAAAGGCCAAATAAGTTATTCTTTTTTTAAAGCAAATTGATGATGAAGATAAACAAGAAAGATATATCAACTGTATATAAAGATATTTGCTAGCTGTTCTACCATTCCTGACACTCTGAATATATATAAAAATCACTCAAATTTTGTATAAATAATAATAATAATATATTTTTAAGGTCACTTTCAATTTGAATACTAAGTTTACCAAATTTACCAATTTAACTGTGAATTTGAATAGTTGAATAAATTTAATTTACTGCTTCAAGTGAATAATAATACCACTGTTTTTTTTTTAACGAAGGAGGAGTTACTAAATTCGTTTTTTTAATGAAGGAGGAGTTACTAAATTCGTATTAGGAAAAAGACTTTATTGTTCAGAATTTGTGCACCTGAAATTGTTTTTACCGTCTTCTTCTTCATGTCAAGACAAGGATAAATTAGCTTGATCTTCAAGGTAAGGTTCAATCTCTTATGTCAGGACAGGATAAATTAACTTGATTTTTAAGGTAAGTGTTCAATCTATAAGATAACTATAAGATATTTTAAGGATCCAATTATAAGATAAATTATAAGATATTTAAAACATATATATAATCATGTTATTACAATTATTAATTATAGTATTTTTATATTTAAAAATATTAATTATTAACTATAAGCGTGCAAACTCTCACACAGAATACAAAAGAACACAATGTAGTGAAAGAAACTGAAGTATAGAAGATAAGCATATATTAGTTAAAAGTAGAACAGAGAAGATGGACGAGTTGGTTGCAACATGGTTACATTTTAGTACTAGGTTAAACTATGGCTTTCCCTCTTGTTTGGAAAGCACGGAAGTAGTGGAAGCAAAGAAGAAAGCACGTAGATATTCAGGGCGAAGAACTGGAAGCGCAGAAGGTGAGAGTGTAAGAGGCTGTGGAAGGAGGGCATATGCTGCTGCTTTGGAAGGGGGAGGCAGCAGGACAGGCCTGCTGAAATGCCGTGCCGAATTCGGGCGGATTGGCCACAGTTCCATCGAAGCTACCGTTGCACGCAGTAACCGAACTGCCTGCCTTAGTCTCTTGCAGATCTGTGGGACACACCGTTTTCGCGTCGGCTGTGCACGCCATGGAATCGCAGGGGCGGCTACTACTGATATCATTGGCGTCATAGCTTGCAACCGCCGACAACGGAAGATTGTAACCACTCTCCAACGTAACTGAATACGTGTCCGGCTTCGCTGTCCCTCCCAGAAGTTCGAAATCCGCTTTTGTGATTGCCGTTACATCTCCACTCTGGCCATTGCACTGCAGATTTCCTCCACAGTCACCGGTATCGCAGCTTCCCTGCCCTTGGGAATTGAACACGCAATCCGTCCTCCCCCATATGGATCCCGACCAGAACGGATCTGCCTGCCATGAATATGACTGCCCCGCCTGTACTTCTCCCACCTCAGGAAGAGGAACATCGCTCGACCCCACAATCGCAGGCCACACAGAAAATGCACAATTGTTCACCAGCGTGATTGTCTTATTACCCCCTGCCGAGTCTGTCGTTCCATTCATGAAAAATTAATAAACAAAAAGACAATAACATAACTGCCCAGCAATGCCAAAACAAACATTCGAGACAAATAAACGAGAATGAGAATTTTACCTGCAGCGCACAGGCACAGAAAAGACGCAAATGTAACAAGAAACGTATATGTCCATGCGGTCATTGTTAACTGGTGGCTGCTTCGACTTACAGCCATTTTTCGGAAGCAGTTCTCACAGCACTCTCGATAACGTTTCCAACAAAACCTTCACAGATTGCCCTGTAGTTGTCTTGATTTCATCTCTGGTCACACCAGAATTTTATAGGAGAAGACAACGATTGAAGGAACGTTTATGTCTAAATTTCACTGCCTGTAAATTTCACAGATAACTGAAATTCGAAATCTTTGGAAGGAAATAGATAAGAATAAGAAGCGACGGGCTGACATCTCAGTGGCAGTGTGTATAAGTCGATAGGGAATGTTGATAAAAGTAATTCCTGTTTTTGTGTTTTTCTATATATGGAATAGAAACAATCTAACTTGCAACTTTGGGTACAAATTGGGAGTGAAAACCTCCTCGTAAACGGAGGGAAAGAAAAATGGGTAAAGAAATAAAGTCAGAGAGAGAAATGTTGCAAGCTTTCTACTTTCAATATTTGGGATTCTTTCGCCACTTGCAAACATAACAATTGTAAAAACCATGGGGTTCACACAAGTTCTTCCTACAGGAAAAATACCCACAACATGGGAAAGAACGTTGCATAATGAATGAACGGAACGGCAATCGAGACCTTTTCCCTCACTAAATTTACTCTCTTTCCAAGATTGTGACAATTTGCACCTTGCATACATGTAAAAGATTAATTTAAAAGTTTTTGAGGAAGTATGGGCAAAAGCGGGTAGTGCCTTTAAAGGGATAATGTCAAGGTTAAATAAATCATGCGTGTTATATAATATATAACACACTGTGTGTTATATATTATATAACACAGTGTATCTGTTTTCCTTTTGAACCCTCTTTGTAATATCATAGTTTTTTTGTGTTTCTAAAATTGATTTTTTTTTAATGGATATTATCTTAATATTTTGAAAGAAGCAAAGTTAAATAAATTATGCATTTGTTTTCCTTTTGAATCCTCTTTGTAATATCATAGGTTTTTTTGTGTTGTTTCAATTGATTTTTTTATGGATATTATTTTAATATTTTAAAAAAAGTTAGGTGTTGTTCTACGGTTTAATATGCGGTTTAATATAGAGATGTTGTTACATTAACATTATATTATGTTATATTAGATAATGTTACATTTAACATTAAGAAAAGTTAAAGTCTAAAAAAATATAGCAATAATATACCAGTATACACATGTATGTATATGTATACATGACAACATATAAAATATTAAGCTATTGTAGATCCATCTTAAACTCTGATCTATAAAGTATCAAAAGGGATCAAGTTTATTAAAGTGTAATTTTTTTTATCATTTAGTATGAAAGAATTAAATCAAATGATAAAAAAATTACACTTTAATAAATTTGATCCCTCTAAATGCTTGATAATTCTGGTTTTAAAATAAATCTATGTTAATATATATATTTACATAACATAAACATACCATAAAAACATAACGACCATACCATAATCCTAATTCATAACTATAACTCATAAACATACACTTACCATTTTTTCTATTTCACATTTTACTACCATTAACTCATAATTCAAGTAACATATTAAAAAAATATACTTTAAAATAAACTAAATAAATATAAAAGCAAACCCAAAATTATTTTTAATAAGAGAGTGATACTCTCAATCAACTAAATAAAAATTACTCATGAGTTTCATAATTTTTTTTTATTAAAAAAATAAAATCTTTAAAATATAATTTAAAATGGTAACCCATTAATTAATTAATTCAAGGGTTAATATTCAAGTTCAAACTTCAATAGATATTAGGTTTCATAATATTTTTTTATTAAAAAAATATTATGAAACCTAATATAATTTAAAATGGTAAGCCATTAATTACTTAATTCAAGGGTTAATATCCAAGCTCAAACTTCATATAGAGATTTTATATGTATACACGTGTTTGAAAGAAGGTGTTAGCCTTCCTAAAGATGGTTTCTCTTTATCACCAAAGAAGCTTAATACATGTAGATAAATTAAATTGTTCTAAATGGTTATTAATAAATTAGATTTAATAATACTAATAACAAAAATAAAGTAAAATAAATATCTAAAATCAATTAAAAATGTAAAATAATAAAATTTATGTAATAAGATAAATAAAATTAAAATTTTTATAATCTTTAATTTAATCATCAAGATATTTAAATATATAATAAGTTTATTCATTTTAAGGGATATATTAAGTTGAGTAAAATCTAGTAAGATTGAAATGATTTAGTACTTAATTTGAATAAAGATAAAATGGAAATATTAAAAAATTGTGAATTATTATTATGTTAATAATTTATAAATCACGAACAGTGGATTTGACATCCTCTGACAAGGGTTTCAGGACTAGGGTTTGACGGTTACGGTTCAAGAAGCAACCAACATGGTTACCAGAGGAGGAGGCAGTGGAACTCCCTCCTACAAGAAGGTAGTGGTCAATAGAGGGAAAGTCCCACATGATGTTGGATTTAAGGAACCCCTAACAGGCACCTTGGGATCAAGGAATGAAAATAATCAAGAGGTCAACCGAGGAAAAACTGATCCCGTGGGGGAGGAGGCCAGAGAAACCCAGAACAATACGCCATAAATGGCTAACCCTAGTGGGGTAGGTGGGCATAATCCGTGTAAACCTAAAACAAATTTAATCCCCAAAGTTATCCCGAAAGACCCCAAACTCGACTATTCTGGGATTAGATGAAGACGCATGCCCTAATCTGCAAGTTTATGGGCATGTGGCCCACAGAAAAGACTCTATGCAGCGGGATAAAATACCACTGGAAGCCGAGTGGAGAAGTTGATCTCCACCTGGGATTGAAAGGTTTTTTCACAACAGTCTTCATGAACCTAGAGGACAGGGATACAATATTTGAGGGGGGACAGTATTTCCACGCCTCAACAGGGTTGTACATGTGACCATGGAAGGAAAAATTCTCCCCGGAGAAAGAAACTTTTAAAAAGGTCCCAGTCTGGCTAAGGCTTTACTCCCTACCGCTAGATTACTAGCTATCGTCCACCTTCGAAGTGATAGGGAACAAGCTAGGAAAATATGTCAAGACGTCGGAAGCAACATTAAAAGGGAGGTACACATCCTATGCAAGGATCTGTATAGAGATGGATGTCTCGGGGGCTCTCCTGGAGGCCATAATCCTGGAGTTTAGGGATGAGGAATGGATCCAAAGTATAGACTATGAGCAGATCTCATTTCGATGCAGAAGGTGTCATGAACACGGACACCTACTAAGAGAATGCCCTCTCAGTAAAAAAGAGGAACCATAAAACACTAAACAACAATAGGATGAGGACGATTTTGTGAGGCTAAATCACAAAGGTAGGGGAAATAAAAGACAAGGCAAGCCCCCAACAGGAAAAAACCCAGAAGCCAGGAATAGAGCAGAAGGAAGGGGCAACCCCATCAGGGGGAAGAAGAAGAAAAGAAAAGGACGAAAGCAAGGGAGACAAGTGAACAGACAACCCATGAGACCACAAAAAATCCAAACACCACGGGTGAGATGAGAGGCAACGCGATTTCAATAGAAGGAGGAAATGAAGATGCCAACTGTAATATCCCTTGGTAAAGCCCCAATTGTAATTATGAATTGTAAACATGTTTGTTAGGATGGTGAGCCGAGTTATAATAAGCTAGGAGGATTATGCGATGATTAGGCCAGAGAGCCTAGGATAGTAAGGCCATGAGCCTGTTTTGTATATGTAATTATGAAAAATCATCAACAAAAATTTTACATCGTTGCGTGTAGACCGACCACGAAGAAAGAGTGATGGGGGACTAAGCTCCACTAGGTAGGGTAAGGGAGGGGGATAAGTGTCTAGGCCTACAGGCTAAGCTAGAGGGCTTACCTCTAAGGGAATAATATTTCATATTATTATTTCCTAAAGGCTAAGGTGGACATGAACGATGTTATCCTAAGTTCTTGGGAAAGGGAATGAGTGAAAAGTGGAACACAAGCGGCTGCAGGAAGACATGTGTCGACCTAGGCGCATGCAATTATAGCTAGGAAAGCCAACCGATAGGAGGTTCTCTTCCCATTCTGGCGTGGCTCCCCATCCTTGCGTCTGGACGAGTTTCGGGTCTTCTCATGACCCTTACGATTCTCTAGAAGTCCGTCACCCTTCCCAAAATTCACCAGGGATTCACATATTGAACTAGTTCTCCTTCATCATCACCTCTGTGTCTAGCACACACCTTGGGAACCTGCAGGGATATTGGAGTTATCCCGTGTGTATCCTGTGAAGTCTAGGCACCGTGTAATTGTCTAAGCCGTGTTGTCTCATAACGGTTGGTTGTTGCAGCCCATGTCGTTCCTTGACTAAGTGTGGCTTGCTACGATCGTTTGTTCCTTACTAAGATTTGTTGTTTTCCTCACCTTGACAGAATTGAGTTGAAGCTGGTTGAAGAAGTGGGTTGTCAGGCCCGTGGTTGAAGAGGCAGGTTTTCAGGCATGTGAGCAACTCTCTCCAGGTGGGAGAGTGTGCTGAGGAAGTGATTTCTCCTTGAGGGAGTCCAGTAGCTACTACAGATCTCTGATAATTATGGTCCTGCCTATTGTTGAAGCCTAAGGTAAGGGAGGTGGAGCAGTTGATGGACTATGTGAAAATGAAGGTGCATACTCCTGGGGTGGGACAAACATGTGGGGAATGAGAGTCTGTGAGTAATGGGCGCAATTGGATCATGGGAGAGAATCCTTCCTCTTAAACTATGTGACTTTCTGTTTTTGACATCACCTGTGTCCATTTGACATAAGAGCTGATTGAAGAAGCAGGTTGTTAGGCCTATGAGCAACTCCCTTGGGTGAGAGAGCTTGTTGGGAAGTGAGTTCTCCTAGAAGGGAGTCCCATAGAAACTACAATACTCTGAGACTTCTGATCCATCCTATTGTTGAAGCCCAAGGTAAGGGAGGTGTAGTAGCCAATGGACTTGTATTAGTGAAGGTGTACCCTCCTAGGGTGGAGCAAGCCTGTGGGGAATGAGGGTCTGTGGGTTTTGGGCGTAAGTGGATCCTGGGATAGAAGATCCTTCCTGTTTTTTTTTGCAACTTCCTTGTTGCCCTTGCTAAGCCTAGAATTCCCTTGCCCAATGGAGTTTAGTCCCATTTGGGGGTGACCCATTGTTGAACGTGATAAGTAGCATGGTCTATGGTTGGGATGTTCGTGGAAGGTCTGCACGTAGTTGGTGTAATTCAATTGAAAGATAAGTACCCATTCCTATGTACATTTACATGTTGTGTATATGTACATGTGTTATAATTGATGGATATTTCTTGTATATGCTGTTATATTATGGGTTTTCCTGTGAGTAATGCATGCATACTTTTATTGTTATTTCCGCATTAATCTATGTATGAACAGAATATGTTGTCTTCTTATGTTTATATTTATATGCATATGATAATTTTCATTTCTATGAGGTAGCATGTCCTGGCCTAGGTGGCCAATTTGTGTATGATGTTTCCAAAAGAATCTTTGTGTGGTGTAGCCCATCAGGTTATGGTTGGGTATGCTACAAAATGGTATCAGATCAGTAAAGGAAAAGTTAAGGTTTCTTTGGTAGCGTCACCCGACAGGGGTTGATGGTCGGGGATGCTACATAATGGTATCAGAGCCATGGTTTCGACATTGAGCATGGATGGTCCATGTTAGTGGTTAACGAGACAAATATTTTAGAGTGAATTGTTGTCGAAAGGGACAAATTTCGAGGTTCAGAGTGTCCCTAGGTGCATGGAGTGTGTCGAAGGAGTCTTTAACTCAAAAATCTTGGGAGAAATAGATTTAGTTTTCTCGTGAAGGGACACAAAGATCTGTTGCAAGGAGTGCATAGATCTGAAAGTTGACTAAGTGTCAAAGCAACCCTCTAAGGAGAAATGGGTTCAAGAAACGAAGCTCAGGAGAGATAGCAGGAAGAAATATTCAAAGGGGGAGAAACTCTCAAGGTTTAACGAGTTAACAACTAGGATTTCTTTAGGAGGAAACATAGTCTGTCTGTGTCGTCGATCAGAGAGAGAGGATACGTGGCGGAAATCCATGGACTTCGGGAGAAGCGAGTGTGAAGATGTTGAAACTCCTAAATCCCAAAGGGTTGAAGTAGTTTATAGTCATCGATCGACGAAAGGCACATGTTAGCAAATTGGTTGTTCAGGATTTTGGCTTTCAGGAGGATTAGTGTGTGCTGAGGCGAGAAATCTTGAAGCCGGAAGATCTGAAGCCCTGAAGAGCTGAAGTAGTGAGTCATGATGAAGTCACCTAGAGGTGACATGGACCTATCCTATATCTTCCATGTTCCCCCCCACTTGGAATGTTGTCAGTTGTACTATGTGGGCCCTGAGGTTACATAACATAGTTAAAGGTCAACAGCCCCACACTTGATTTGATCACGATACATCAAGATCGATGACTAGGAGGCATTGTAGGGACCCAAGTTGCATGAGAGTTAATTCCCAAAGGTGGCCCCACAATCCAAACCACGGTATCATCGAGGGGTTACGTGTCAACGTCAGAATAATTGCAGGGCAAAAGGCAGGTTACTCCAAACTGTTGATGCGTTCCCCCACAAACTAAAAGGCATTAAGTGATGTGACATGATAGTGCTCGAACATCGAAACCTTGAGCCAACAGATGCATGGAGATAGGAGACTAACGCTGAAGAGAGGACACTCCGGAGTAAAATAGAACGAGTGGGCCACAAACCGTTGAAGCCCGAAGTGTCGAATGATTGACAGTCGTCGATCTGTTGAAGGACACACGACAAGTGGAGGTATACTCCAGAAGATCAACACCCCAGAGAGAAAGGAGTTAGGAAATTTTGAAGTCGGACTTCTGAAAGCCGGAGGCCTGAAGTCCTGAACAAGCACCATCGACCTAGCGCTAGTCCACAACCTGTGGTCGCATGGGTTGGGGGCTGAGAGAAAGGGGATAGTGCCTGAAAATTATTGCAGAGCAATGCAGAGCTCAGAAAGAAAATATCTGCAGGGATTCTTGATTGATTGAGAATCATAAAATGAAATCTGAAAGATTTCCTTGAATCAAACTGATTTGGGAATACTATGGAAATTGTTAAGGACTGATGGACTGCACATTGTGTTTGTAGAGTTAAACAAGAACTAAATAAAACAAGGATTAGCTCATATAAAATAGATCAACTGCACAAGGAATGCATCAGAGAAGAAGCACAAGTTTTAAAGGATCATAACTTTCTACTCAAAACTCAGAATTGAGTAAGGAAGTAGTCATTGGAAATATATAGGAAAGAGGATTCCAAGTGGAGAAATCCATCTGTGATACATGACAATGCATGAGCCATAAGTTCATATGGAGATGCAAATCATGGGAATAAGGAAGGTTTTATGGAATATGAAAGAGTTTGGAGAGAAGGTGTGACATGTCCAAAGATCAGTCCTACAGATTGGAGGTATCACCTCCATTATTGCTAACAAAATGCGTAGTCGAAGCATGGCATGAAGGTCATCAAATATGGCATGACAGAAGTTGATTTTTCGAGTCAGGTTGAAAAATCAGATGGGTTAAGTCAGGAGAAAATAATAATTCATCGAGATAATACTAGTGCTGATATGATCAGTCATGGAAAGGCTAAACCAAATTGCTTCAAGAAAGAAGTTGGAGTTAACTATCCAAGGTTACTCAGAGAACATGACTGGAAATATAATTGGTTCATGAAGGAATTGGATTAGAGGGATCCAGGTAAGAGGGCAATGCTGAAAGTTAATATCAACATAATATGTGGTGGAAAGTATGCAAAGTAGACAAGGAAAAACTCCTGTATGGAGTCAAGTCCATGAACATCATAAGATAATGGAAGAAGAAATCATGAGATAGATATCAAGATACTAGGAATGCATGTCAACACTCCAGGAAGGAAAGCTAGAATAGTAGAGGATTTTTTATGCACTCCAAAGGTGTGAAGGTATTTACATAAGAGCATGGAGATATCAAGTCAAGAATAATTTAAAAGTGAAGTGACTTCTAAAGAGAAATCAATAAGGAACCAGGAAGAAGAAACAATTGTGTTCATGGTTTTGAATGCAGAGGAGATGGTACCTGAAAAGAATCCATCTTAAGTAACATAGAGCCATGAGTGACAACCCAAAAGGTTGGAGGTATCACCTGAATCTATGATATTAAGGTAAAATAAGAACTTTTAGTTAATTCTATGGAACTAGCAAAAGGGAGGAGAAGAGTACAAGAAAACCTAAAGTACTAATGTATTTTGTGGGGAAAGGGCTGAAGAAGTTTAGTCTTGAAGAGTAACTCGATGTTGAAGAATCTAGAGTCTACAAAACAACTTCTTTTGGAATTTAATTCATCCAAGTATGAGTTGGGATATTTGGATCTAGGAAATTAATGAAAGATGAAGGTTAATATTATCTTAGTTTGGGACTATAAATGCAAAAGCAACCAAGAGTGATTTGGCTAGAAAGTGCTCAGGGTAGGCATAATCATGCACAATGATCACAGTGGGAGCATGATCCAGATTTTATGAGTAGAAGGAAATTACTACAGATTATTAACAGGTTCTTAACACCAAAATAATAGAGATACAGTAAAACTGGTTTTCTATTCAATAAGGAAATAAGTTGAAACTGTAAAATGTAGCAGAAACAAGCTTGTTGGAATGGTGGCGGTTTATCTCTGAGAAGAGATGTAACGGCTATGCTCATTCGCAAGAAGATGATTACAATGAGGCTCTCAAGGCCTTTTTACAATAAACAGGAATGGAAAAAACCCTAGAAATCCAAAAACCTAACCCTAGGAGATGAAGTGCCAAAAGTCATGTGGGCCCCGTTTGGGTAAATTAGTACATCAACTTCTCGGGGTCGTAACTTTTGCATATGATCTTCGTTTTAGGCATATGATAGCCCGTTGGAAAGGTATCATCAAGGAGATTCATTTGGGGGGATCAATATTTCCTTCGAATACTATTGAGAAGCTAGATCCCAAAAAACCTTCAATTAGGCCCTCAAAATGGCCCCGGAAGTTAAAATTGCTAAAAATAGTAAATTGCCAAAATTGTCAGAAAATTGTTTTGAGCCAGTTAGAAGAGGTGAGTGGCCACCAATATCCACCTAGATTAGAGCACAAGAAGATTCATGAATCTGGGAAGAATTGAAGACTTCTGAGATCAACAAGGAAAATTTTCACATGGGAAAGAAGTTGTTGAAATTGTGGTAGCGTTGCAGCAGTTGAATTAGGGTTGGTTGAACAACTATAAGCAGAAAAGTAATTCTTTCATGTTGCAAGTGTTGTTGGTAATGTTGCTACATATGGAAGGAAGCAACAGAAACTTCAAGGTTGGTTAGGTTTGATAAAAGAAGCATGAAAGCTTCGACTGCCATTAGACATTCAGGTAGTATAAAATTTATTAATGGCAGTCATGCATGTATGAGTTTATTACTCTTATTACATAATTGTTGAAGGGAATTTAGGTATAAATTTCCTCACCTAGATTTATTTTATAAAATCACATGTTTATATTATTGAATGCATACCACTAGATGTGGTAAAGGTTGGAGGCTTGTATTAATTCAATGCTTCTTAGCTTTGAATGCACACACTGACATAGGTGAATGTCATGTTAATTTGGTTGTGGGGTAATAAACACAGAATTAAAAGATAAGAAATTATTATAGGAATGAATGCCAATAAGCTAGTCATGTATGAGACCATGACATGGTTGGATATGGAAAGTATGGATATGGAAAGGTTATGAGCCACACAGGTACTAAAAGTTTCCTACCTTTAAATAAAACTTGGGTTGCAACCTTTTTGATAACACTTATAAACACCACAGAATTATATTCTTGGTGTAGTGTTCAGGTCGAAAAGGAAGGCATCCAATTAATTGGGAAGACAATAGGAAGTGTGTGGAGAATGTGTCAACACATTGGCCAAAATTCCAACTTATAGATGGTGAGATACATGACTGAGATAAAGAGCATTATGTAATTAAATGCAAGGTCCATTGAATAAGTATGCATTGACAATTGCAGTCTTACATAGTAAGTGATATAATTGTGTACTAAATGAAATAGTTGAATGTGTTTTGTAATTACATGTGTATATATTATTGCATGGAAATAATTGTTACTAACAACTGAAATGTTGTGAACTTGTGAAGTTGAGGACATTTCAGGGAGGTGTTAGACATTGCAACAAGAAATTTGCAAGTCAAGTAGTCACATGAGCATTAACTACAGGAAATTTTCTTGTTCAGAAAAAGAAGTAATGAACTTACAGATATTACTGTGAACATGCATATGCATAGAATGATGAGTCATTCTATTTTATTAAATTGTTTGGTAATTATGATTGAATTTCTAGATGCAGAAAATTCTAAGTTCACTGCATATGGTTCTGTACATATTGCAATTGAATTATGATGTACATGAAATACTGACAATTTGTTGGCAGTATGCAAGATGAAGCCTTGCAGGAAAATAGTATGCATTTTGGTGCTTGTGGAAACCACAAGGAAGGTTGCAATCCTAATATGGAAACAACCAAGAAGAATTATGAAATGGAATTTCATGTTTTGGGGAAAAGTTTAATTCCCTTTTTGAACTAAGTTGGAGTTCCTAAATGAATTCTTTTATGTTCTCTCATGATAACTACATGTGGGCGATGCAGATGAGATGATTTTGATTAAGGTTAGAATGTTGACTACAAAGAGTAGCTTGGGGAATATGTTGATTGGAAATCTCTGAGGGAATTTGGAACTCTGGGAGCCACGGTGCTCTAAGACTTCCTGATCCGGCCTATTGTTGAAGCCCGGGGAAAGGGAGGTGTAGTATCCAATGGACAGTGTGACAAAGAAGGTGTACACTCTTGGGGTCGGACATGCATGTGGGTAAGGAGAGACCATTGGTTGGAGTGTTGTTGAGGTTTGGTACCTTGGTGTAGACCATGTTGATATGGATTGTGGACCGTGGCTATCTTGGGAAGCCATTGCCCCAATGGATTCATAGCCTTTTTCAGGGGTGGAAGGTCTTATCAATCAAACGATAAGTATCAATTCTCTATTCATTGTATGTTGTGTATCTTGTATACAGGTTATAATGTTATTAGAATTGCATGTACACACACACACACACACACATATATTGCATATATGTTCTAATGTTGCTTCTAAATGAATAGGTGTAGGAGTAGAGTGTTTATTTCTATGGATCCATATCCCTACTAAGATTTTATCAACAGTGAGATCTAAGGCTGGGTGGAATGTCATGGATCTACATCCAGTCAGTTCTTTCAATAAGGTTTAATTGAAGCATGTAACAAGGAACAATGAGCTAAATGATTTCCTGAAGCATCTTTATGAAAAAGAGCAATTGAGTTTCAGCTGCAGTATGAACACCAGAATTGGTGCTTGAAAGTAGAGCACCAGGTGGATAATAGGCTTCCAATAACTAAAGATTGGATCTTTTTGAAGAATTTTTGAGTTCTATATGTATAAACAAGTTGCACTGAGGACAGTGCAAAAATAAGAGGAGGGGATTGTAATATCCCCCGGTAGAGCCCCAATTGTAATTATTATCTATAAACATGTTTGTTAGGCTGGTGAGATGAGTTATAATAAGGTAGGAGGATTATGTGATGATTAGGAAAGAGAGCCTAGGATTCTAAGGTCGGGAGCCTGTTTTGTATATGTAATTATGAAAAAACATTAATAAAAATTATACATCGCTGCATGTAGACCAACCACGAAGAAAGACTGATGGGGGACTAAGCTCCACTAAGTAGGGTAATGGAGTGGGCTAAGTGTCTAGGCCTAGAGGCTAAGCTAGAGGTCTTACCTATAAGGGAATACTATTTTATTATTATTATTTCCTAAAGGATAAGGTGGACATGAATGGTGTTGTCCTAAGTTCCTGGGAAAGGGAATGAGTGCGAAGTGGAATGCATGCGACTACAGGAAGATAGGTGTCGACTTGGTTGCATGCAATTATAGCTGGGAAATCCAGCTTGTTAGAAGGTTCGCTTCTCATTTTGTCATGGCTCCCCATCCTTACGTCTGGACAAGTTTCAGGTTTACTCACGACCCTTACAATTCTTTGGAATTCTATCACCCTTCCCAAAATTCACCAGGGATTCACGTATTGAACAAGTTCTCCTTCATCATTGCCTCTATGTCTAGCATGCACCTTGGGAACCTATGGGGATACTAGAGTTATCATGTGTGTATCCTGTGAAGTTCGGGCACCCTGTAATTGTCTGAGCCATGTTGTGTAATAACGGTTGGCTATTGCATCCCACACAGTTCCTTGACTGAGTGTGGCTTGTTTCTATCGTCTGTTCCTTATTGAGCTTTTTTTTTTTCCTCACCTTGATGGAATTGAGTCGAATTTGGTTGAAGTGGGTTGTCAGTCCCATGGTTGAAGAGGCGGGTTGTCAGGCCTGTGAGCAACTCTCTCCAGGTGAGAGAGTGCGTTGAGGAAGTGAGTTGTCCCAGAGGGAGTCCAGTAGATGCTACAGAGCTCTAAGAATTTCGGTTCGACCTGTTTCTAAAGACCAAGGTAAGGGAGGTGGAGCAGTCAATGGACTGTGTGATAGTGAAGGTGCATACTCCTGGGGTGGGACAAGCATGTGGGGAATGAGAGTCTGTGAGAAGTGGGCATAAGTGGCTCTTGGGAGAGAATCCTTCCTCTTAAATTGTATGACTTTATGTTGTTGAAATCACCTGTGTCTGTTTGACATAAGAGATGATTGAATAAGAAGGTTGTTAGGCCCGTGAGAAACTCCCACAGGTGAGAGAGTTTGTTGGGAAGTGAGTTCTCTTGGAAGGGAGTGTCGTAGTAGCTACAGTACCTTGATAATTCTGGTCCAGTCTGTTGTTGAAGCCAAAGGTAGGGGAGGCATAGTATCCAATGGACTTGTATTAGTGAAGGTGTACCCTCCTGGGGTGGAGCAGGCATGTGGGGAATGAGGGTCTGTGGGTTATGGGCATAGGTGGATCCTGCAATAAAAGATCCTTCCTGTTGTTTTGTGCAACTTCCTTATTGTCCTTGCCAACCCTAGAATTCCCTTTCCCGGTGGAGATTAGTCCCAGCTCAGGGGTGACCCACTGTTGAGCGTGATGAGAAGCATGGTATATGGCTAGGAGGTTCGTGGAAGGTTTGCATGTAGTTGGTGTACTTCAATTGAAATATAAGTACCCATTCCTATTTTCATTTACATGTTGTGTATATGTACATGTGTTATAATTTATGGATATTGTATGTATATGTTGTTATATTATGTTTTTTGTCTGTGAGTAATGCATGTATACTTTTATTTTTATTTCTACATTAATCTATGTATGAACATAATATGCTATATGTTTATGTTTATATTTATATCCATATGATAATTGTCATTTATATGAGGTAGCATGTCCTGGCCTAGGTGGCCTGGAAGTGTATGATGTTTCTGCAAGAATATATGTGTGGCATAGCCCAACAGGTTATGACTGGGTATGCTACAAAATGGTATCAGAGTAGTAAAGGAAAAGTTAAGGTTTCTTCGATAGCATCACCTGACAGGGGTTGATGGTCGGGGACGTTACACCAACACCCCAATGCAGGAGGCAGACGAAGATGAAAATATGATACCAAGCGAGGTAGGAACGAAATATCCAGATCTCAGAGACATCGTGGAAAGGGAAGGGATAGACCTCCCGAACATATTAGAAAAATGGAAAAGGAATGGAGTCGACAATGTGCCAATGGAGCAACTTGATCACATTCAATACCTCTTCCTCCTAAGGGAGGAAGAAAAAAACATAGGAACCAAGTGCATGCATGGTGAAATAGGACACTTGGGGATCAAAACCAGAGATGGATAACCACAACACTCACCCAAGCAGGCAAGGAGGAAGAAAGGGAGGAAATCAAACAATGTAGCCCTACAAGAACTTGGATCCCTGCTGATAAACTCAGGTAAGATTAAAAATATCTTCCCAAAATCCCCCCCACATGTTCAAATGAAGATTATTACTTGGAATATAAGAGGCCTAAACAACCCAATGAAACAACAAATCCTTAAAAATAGACCGAGGAAAGAACAACCTGACCTTTGTTTCATTCAAGAAACAAAATGCAATCTGGAAAGATTGGAAATAATCGGTAAAAATTACTGGAGTAAGTACAAGATACTGGTTGTGGAAAGCCAACATATGGCAAGAGGAATTGTCACCCTGTGGAACCCACAATCGGTGAACCTACTCTTGGCAGAAGCCATGAGGCACACACTATCGGTTAAAATGCAAGTGATAGGGAACATGAAGGAGGTCCTATGCACAAATGTGTATGGCCCCTAGGCAATGGAGGAAAAAAGGAGAATGCTCCTTGACCTAGAAAATCTAAAAGAACGAAGCAACAACCTCCACTGGATTCTGGTTGGGGATTTCAACATAATTACTACTCTGGCTGAAAAAAAAGGGGGTAACCGGAGACTGTACAGGGACGCGTAATACTTCTTAGCCTTCATAGACACAATGGATCTTGTGGACATTAGGACAAGAAATGGACAGTTCACCTGGAATAACAAAAGACTAAATCACCACCAAGTAGCCACAAGGCTAGATAGATTCCTAGTATTAGAATCCATCATTATGCAGGGTATATATTTGGAGTGCAGTATCCTCCCCTGGGGGGGATCAGATCATTGGCCAGTGAAAATGGAAGCAAATTTTCAGACAACACCAAAGAACAGACCATTTAGATTTGAGAAATTTTGTATCGACCACCCTACTTTCAAGCAGAACATAAAAACATGGTGGCAAGAGGAACTCCCAGACCAAGGGACAAGGATGTTCAGACTACACAAGAAAATCAAGTACATTAAACAAAGACTTAAGGAATGGAACAAAGAAGTCTTCGATAACATAGACCAGGAGAAAAAAAGGATCGAGGACAGAATGAGAAAGTTGCGGGAAATTTGCATTCAAGAGGGCTATACAGAGGAAAGGAAAAAAAAAGAAAACCAATTGATCCAGACTTGGGAAGAAATATGTAAGCAGGAAGAGATCCTATGGCGGAAAAAATACAGAATCAGGTGGCTTAAATAAGGGGAGAGGAATACCAATTTCTTTCATAGAACCACGATTGCGAGAAGATCTCATAACAAAATTTTGAAGATTAGGGATCAGGATGGGATAGAAAGAGAATCCCACCAGGACATTGAAAACACATTGGTCAAACACTTCTAGGGGATACCTAAATNATCCCAAATGAGACCGAACTACGGCCATCCAGAGGATAACTCGGCACATCCCCAAATTGGTCACAGAGGATCAAAATATCAGTCAGTGCAAACCCATAGCAAAGGAAGAAATCGACCAAGTGGTCCAGGAGATGCGTAATGGTAAGTCCCCAGGCCCAGATGGCTTCACAGTGGAATTTATCAAATCCTACTGGGATGTGGTTAAGTATGAGATATATGGTGTGGTGGAGGATTCCAGACGATCGACCTCCATCCTCAAGGCATTAAATGCCACGATGATCACTCTAATACAAAAATAAAACGAAGCTATAACTCCAGATCGTTACAGGCAGATGGCCTTGTGCAATGTGGTGTACAAGATCATCTCCAAAGTCATAGCCAATAGACTGAAAACACTCCTTCCTAAACTGATTTCATAGGAATAGGCGGGCTATGTGGAAGGGAGACAAATCCTGGACAACATCATACAAGCCCATGAGATAATGCACACTCTGAAAAGTTAGAGGAAAGGGGGGATGATAATCCAATTGGACTTGGAGAAGGCTTACGAAAAAATAAGATGGCACTACATGGCAAATATGGTGGAAGCATTTGGTTTCGACCAGCATTGGATTAAATGGATCATAAACCTAGTCTCTACAACAAGCTTTTCATTGTTAGTGAATGGAGCCCTAGCCAAACCTTTCCATCCATCAAGAGGCATACGACAACAGGATCCATTATCCCCCTTCCTGTTCATTCTAATGATGGAAGGGCTAAGCAAAAGTATAAAAAATGCAACGGTCGCAGGTGATTTAAAAGGCCTCAAACTGTTTGAAAACTTTCAGGCCTAAACACACCAATAGTTTGTCGATGACACCCTGCTCCATGACACACCCACGGTCAAGGAAGCTAAGGCTTACAAAAAAATCTCAGAAGACTTCGGAGAGGCCTCAGGGGATGAAATCAATCACTCCAAATATATGATATACTTTTTCAATACTAATCCTACAAATCAAGGGAACCTGGCCAACATTCTGGGGTTTGAACGTAAAACACTCCCAACAAAATAACTTGGAATCCCCTTGATGGATAAAGCATGTAGTAATGCAACGTGGGAAAGAGTTATCAACAAATTGTAGGAGAGGGTAAATAATTGGACGTATAGAGCTCTAAACCTTGTCGAAAGAATTATCCTCACTAAAGCAGTCCTACAAGAAATATCGACGTTTATGATGTCAATGTTTCCATCCCCCAAAGGCATACTACACAAAATAAGAGCCATCCAAAGAGACTTCCTATGGAGAGGAGCAGAGGAAAAAAATAAATGGGCCCTGGTGGCTTGGGATAAGGTATGCAGACCAAAGAATAAAGGAGGCTTGGGGTTATAAGACCCATAGGTAACCAACGAGGCCTACGAGGCTAAGCTATGGTGTACATTGATAAAACAAAGCTTGACGTTGTGGGCGAATCTCTAGAAATCTAAATATTCCTCGAACATTAACGAACATGAGTGAATTCGGTTCATGGGCAGAAGGGAGGGGTCAGCTTTCTGAAATCTCGCATGGAGAAATAAAAATTGGATCCAGAGTCACAGTTTTTGGGAAGTCGAGAATGGTAGAACAACAAGTTTCAGGGAGGATGCATGGCAACATGAACCCAAAATGGAAACTCAGGATAGGGAGGAGCCCAAACATGCGATGATCAGGAAAGGAAAAATGAAAGTCCATCAATACTGGAATAAAAGGGACAGGAGCACCAGATTGAGTATCTGGGACAAACTTAACCCACAAAATGGAGCCCAGATTGAAATGGTGACGAAAGAGATCAAGGAGGAATTGGGGAAAAGGAAAATTGGGGTCTTGGAAGAAGATGATCAATTGAGGTGGGGCTGAAAAAATGGGGGCGAATTCAACCTAAAAGAGGCTCGGTATTACATCGCATGCCAGGACCAAGAAATCCCAGAGCCACAATGGGAGAAGATCTGGAAGGGCCCCCAATGGAAAAAATTCAAAATGTTCGAATGGCTATTCCTACGCAAAAGAATTATGACCTGGGAGAACCTCACAAAACAAAAAGAGGTTTCAAAGGTCCCTCACGGTGCCACCTTTGTGAGGTCAAGGAAGAAACAGTGGATCACCTTCTTGATGAATGCATCTACTCAGCCAAGATCTGGGACTGGGTGGCTTTCATTTACCGCCAATCAAATATTTTCATGGGGTATATCAGAGAGACAATCAAAGACTAGAACGAGAGGTACGGTGAGAACGAGGTGGTGAACTTATGTTGGGGTCTGATGCCGGGGATAGTCATTTGGGTGATTTGGAAAGAACGAAACAGGCACATTTTCAAGAATGAAAGCCTACTGACATAGTGAATAAAGGATGCAATAGTCTCTAAAATAA
>JASDQU010013946.1:21574-37991 GCA_032191745.1 Picea mariana | reverse complement strand
AGAAGAATATATATATATATGTTAAGATGCCCATGTGAAGAAAAGGGTGATAGGTTTCTAACGTGAAGGATGTGGGAGGGGATGCCCATGTGGAGAAGAGGGTGATAGGTTTCTAATGGTACTTTACTTGGTAAGTCATTCTTTATAAGAACATCGATCTTTATGACATGAGGAGTTCACTCTTTTCTTTTCAATGGAATAATTGTGTTCTTTTATAAGAACATCGATCTCTTCCAGAGGATAATTGTGTTTTTTTATAAGAACATCGATCTTTATGGCATGAGAAGTTTCCTCATTTCAATGGGATAATTGTGTTTTTTTTAAGTGCTTGTTTCCATGGGTTAACTTTTTTTTTGGAAGAATGGGGATCTTGGTGTATAGAAGATGATATATATGTTATTATTTGAATATTGATTTGTTTCTTACCTAAGTACTAATGAATAACCTAAGTAATAATGAATATAATTTGTCAATTTGTAACATCCCCAGCCACTAATAGGTTAGGCAATGCCACTACTCAGATGCTTCACTTAGCTCTGATACTATATTGTAACGTCCTCGACCATCAACCCCACTACCGGGAAACGCTACTACACAGAACATTCTCATACATATATATTTTATAAGCATATTTAACCAAACAATAAAGAGTAAACGGAGAATTACTGCTAACATACATAATTAATGGAATTAACAGTAATTCATACATTCAACAGAATACATGAAAACATACAAGCATCACAGACATTCATTTTAATTGAAATTAAACACATAATGATACTTATCTTGGGAACTGGAGTAACTCCACCAACTACGTGCAAACCTTCCACGAACCTCCCAGCCTTAGACCACGCTTCTCATCATGCTCAATAATGGGTCACCCCCAAGCTAGGACCAAGCTCCACCCAGGGCAAGGGAATCCTAGACTAGGTCGAGGTTATAGGAAAACTGCACAGAGCAACCAGAAAGATTCTCTCCAAGAGCCTTCTTACGCCCACTACTCACAGAATCTCATTCCCCACATGCATGTTCCACCCAGGAGTATACACCTTCACAAGCACAGTCCATTGGTTGCTTCACCTCCCTCTCTCGGTCTCAGCAACAGGATGGATCAGGAATTCTCAGAGCTCCGTAGCTGGTGTTGGACTCTCTCTGGGAGAAAACCACTTCCCAACAGACTCTCTCACCTGGAGAGAGATGGTCACAGGCTTGACAACCTGCCTCTTCTACCACGGGCATGACAACCCACTTCTTCAACACACTCCTCGACTCAGCTCCATCCAAGTGAGGACAACAACAATGTTTCAACACTCATTCACATAGGGATGACAGTAGCAACAACAGATGGGCATGGCACCACAGGCAACAAAAACCCACGCTAAGACATGACACAACTAAGGCGATTACTCAGGTGTTGAGTTCCTCAGAAGACACAGAATGGTTCACTTACCATTTTTCATCCTCTATGAATTAGGTAGTGTCTCCGCGAGTTCCCTCTGTATACCCTCACGCATTTCTGAAAACCAGAACCGTGAAATCAACCGATGTATTCCCGTGGATCTCCTGGCCTATGTATTCAACCTTTGCAATATTCACACACACACCTGAAACCCAAAATCAACAATTTGATTAGTTAAACACATTATCTTTAAACAAATTTATTTTGTTTATTTTTTAGTTTAGTCACTTAAAATGTGAAAAATATTGTGATATTTTACTTTAAAAATGAGATTTTCACATAATAAGAAATTTAATATAGAAAACATTATAATACTATGATCTTAAAGATTATCAACCTTTTTAGAAGAGAACTTAACATATTAAAAATGATAGGTTTAAGTTGAAAGAATGTCATATTTTGTTAGGAAAAAATGTTTTTTCATGCATTTTAAAAAAATTATAAATAATTTTTATATTTACATATTAATATATCATATCATTTTATTTTATTGGAGAAAAGTTTTTTAAACTATTAAAAAAAATTCAAAATTTTATAAATACCTTTTACAACGATGTATTATACTGATAAGTTAGAAAAATATTTATTTAAATTTTATTTTAAAAATTTATATATTATTGTTATTATTATTATTATTTATTTATATATTTTATTTAAATATTAATATATAATTTTCATATAATAATAATAATATTTTTTCAATATTTTTTCCCTTTGAAAATATTTAAATGAAGAATAATTTAATAATAAGTTTTGTAATTTAAGAAAACTCAACTATATATTGGAACCACAAAAATGATAAGAAAGTCCATTTTAAAAAGATCCATTTTAACCCTAGATTTATCAAGCCCCGAGAGAGATTCAATCTCTCAAGGTGAAAACCTTTTTTAGAGTGCAAAACTTGATTTAAGGTTAAATACACCTCTAGAGATTTTATCTTCATCCCTCTCGGCGCTTGATAGATACGGGGTTAAGATGGATCTATGCTGGTGGTATAATATGTATGTCTTTTGATTAAGCGTAGTCTAATCATTCTACCTTTTGGAAGTTTTCAACGATTTTTTCCATTTGATTTTTCCTGAAATCCGGTGAGGAATGGTTGGATCTGCAGATTTGAGTGGTCAAATTTGCATAATCCAAGTGCCTTAGGGGTTTTTGAACATGTTGAATCCATTTATGCACTCATAAATGAAATTTGAACAACATAAAATAATGATTTTGTCCAGATTTACATCGTCAGATTCCATCCAAAAAACCCAAAAGGTAGAATGTTTAGCCAATGTCGTTTTGATTATTGTGTTGATTGATTATCCTTGAGACTAGTTTTGGAGCCATAATCTCACAAACGTTGTTTCTATCACTACTCAATCCAACCTTAAAACAAATCTTTTGATTGGGGGAAAGTTGTAAAATTCTTCTAATCCCGTGACTAATCTTTATTTATTGCTTCTTTAGGGGAGTGATTTGAGATGTAACCTTCCTTATATTGAGGAAATGTAGAGAGGATGTTCATAATTTGGATAATGCATTTCAATGGCATGGAATCCTTATCTTCAAAGAGATACTATAGTTTCTAGCTAGCCAAATTCCTAGTCTATGGTTAGAGGGAGAAATGTATACATCTTTGGGTCCATGTTCATGCACTAGTTCCTAAGGGATTATTTAATGGAGTTCCCCTTCCAAGCATTATTGATGCAGACCCCCACCTCAGCAAGGTCTGTTGACCTCCTGGTCTTTGGATATTTCTATTCCCCTGAGCCAAAATGGTTCCTTAGTTCCCTCTGGTACCTTTAATGCATATAAAACCACAGGTCCTTCGAGAATTTACGCTCTCGTGAACAAGCACTAGGCGCAAACCTCTACTTCACGTGACCACCGGCGTGGCCACTGACTTAACCCAAATGGTAATTCAAGTTTGTGACTTCGTGTTTCACAATTTCGGGAATCCTGCTGTGAGTCACCCCGACTCCTCCGATTCCCAAAACAATGAAATGGGCTAACAGTCCTTAGTTCCTCCCTTGTTCTTCCACCATATGACCTCCAACCAAATCCTGGGGCCTCACCTCCGAGCATGTCGTGATTTTGCGACTCGTGAGTTCGCAATGTGACTCTCCTCCCATTTTTCCGAAGTTCGAACTCACGAATTCTTTACCACAGATCAACGGTCCTGAACCTCCCATGATATGACAGTTCAGATCCTTGTTTTGCGAAGTTGGGAATTCGCAACTCGCGACTTCCGGGTTGTCATTTCCTCCACGCTCCCGACTCCTGAAATGTCGAAACTCCAATCTTCAATCAAAAACTCTCGTTGATCCATATCTAATGGATACTATCTCTCCTGAGCTTGCACATGTGGAAAGACACTCAGTCTTAACCTCCCCATTGATCTACTCGATCCAATGGTCCATGGATATCTGTGGTTCTCCTATCGAGAATTCCCTTCATCCGTTCAGGTTCTCAAACACTCCTCACCAAGTAACTTGGTGTCTTTCCTCCTGAGCTTGATTCTTGTTGCAAACTCAAGGGTTCTAAGGGATTCTTGCACACACTCCTTGCAGCCTTCACAATAATCTATGATTATCTGATGGTTCCCAAATCTATGCACTCCTTGCGGACAAAAGTTATTCAACCACTTCCTTGGTTGGAAAAGTCTCAGACTTCAACCTGTCTTATGCACACCTTGCACGGCTCTGTGCTATATTGCACTTTTATTGGTATAAGAACAACTCTATCTCTCCTGAGGTTTTCTGAGGTAAAACCCAGAATCTTGTCAATGCACTCCTTGAATATTTTAACTACACTCTTTGCAGGAATTCTCAAGACGAGGATAAATTGAAACTTATACTTTCCCTCTCACAGACTTCATAAATTCAACATGAAATCATACACATAAAGCATTGAAACAAATGTATAACAGAGCATATAAGCAAGCTATAAACATACCATTCAATAGATGCAAACAGTATCCATAACAACACCATAAAATTGAGTCAAAGCATTCTTATATTAACTCAAGTGCTTTTGTACATGGGTTCCATAGCAACAACTATCTTCTTATACAACTTCTACAGTCTCTGTTCTTCTCTGCTCTCCTATGCTCTCTTTTTCTACAACTTAATTACAATTAGAATGAATGATAATGGTGATACAATACCACTACGAGGGAGTCATCTTAAGTTTTTCCCTCCTACAACTCCAAGATATCTTATCGAATTAAAATATCTACAACTACTTTACATGATTACATTAATTTCCTACAACCGACAGATGAGAGAAACGCTCAAGATCTGCATTACAATCCCCAAAACATTTAAGGGAATTTATGTTTCTCCAGATATTCCATTAATGTGCCATCCTTTTGAAATTCAAAATATCTTCAAAATGTACATTCTTGCTTATCCAGTTGTCCTCTGCTTGTGCTTTGTTAGCGATGCTCTTGCATCATACTCCTATGGCTGAAAAATTCATGGACTCCCGCATTGTCTTTCCATGTTTCTGGATATCTACTTCGCTTTCCCAATTGACATCTTCAATCAGGTGTCCCTTCGACTTTACTAAATATTCAAAATATGTTCTTCTCCTAGTCTTCTACTAACTCTCTGATCAATGATCTTTTCCATCTATGGCTTTTCAGCTACATCCATCTTTTTGACCCATTGAATTTCTTCTTGGTTCTCTACTCCTCTTTCCTCATCTACTCTGTAAGGATACATACATGCTATGTTGAATATGAGCGATATTCCCACACCATATGGAAATTCTATCTCATAAGCATTTTCCTCAAATTTCTGTAAAATCTTACACGACCCTATCTTTTTCATCTTTAGCTTATTATATGTTCCCCTTGGGAATATTTCCTTTCTGAGGTGAGCTAAAACTAAATCTCCCACTTCGAATTGAAGCTCTCTTATATGTTTATCTGCTCTGCGCTTGTATTCTTGATTGGAGTTCTGCAACTGCTCTTTAATCTTCTTGTGGAGCTCTTGCATCTCTGCTGCAAAATATTCTGCTCCAACACTCCTGAACTCATTCTTCTCTAAGTCTCTCAACTCAGATACTCCTCTTGGATGCATTCCATACATTATCTAAAATGGGTTTTGTCTTTTGCTTCTATTAGGTGAGTCATTATATGCAAATTCCACTTATGACAGAATCTGATCCCACTGACTATGATGTTCAGCTACCAAACTCCTCAACATGTCTCCCAAACTTCGATTTACTACCTCAGTTTGTCCATCCATCTGAGGGTGATATGTTGAGATAAAAGATAGATTCATTCCCATCTTCTTCCATAGTGTCCTCCATAAATGACCAACAAATTTGGTATCTCTGTCTGAAACAATACTCTTGGGTAAACCATGAAGTCGAACAACTTCTTTGAAAAATAGATTTTCAATGTGTGTTGCATCACTGGTTTTCTGACATGGAATAAAATGTGCCATTTTGAAAAATCTATCGACTACCACAAATATGGAATCACAACCCCTTTGTGTCCTCAACATTCCTAACAAAAAATCCATGCTTACCGTGTCCCATGGCCTCTCTGGTATTGGCAATGGTTGATACAACCTTGTATTCTGTCTTTTCCCCTTTGCGTACTGGAAAATTCTACACCTGTTGAAAAAAAATTTGACATATGTCCTCATTCCTGGCCAATAATACAAACTTTTCAGTTGTGCAAATGTTTTATCATGGCCGAAATGTCCATCCAATCCCCCACTATGTTTTTCATTCAAAAAGTTTTCTCTCATAGAACCCTTTGGGATACACACCTGATTTCCTTTAAACAAAAGTCCATCCTAAATCAAGTATCAATCCATTGGCTTATGTCTCTCATAACAAGATTCTCGCATGCTTCATAAGCATCCTTGAAATATGAATCATCTCTATACATATCCTTAAGGTTATCAAAACCTAAGGTCTTCACACGAAACTCCTGCAGAATCAAACATTTCTTGCTCAATGCATCAACAACCTTATTAGCATTTCCATAAATATGCTTTGTAAAAAAAGTAAAGTTTTTCATAAATTCAACCCATTTTTCATGTTTTTGATTCAATTTCTCCTGTCTGGATATAAACTGTAAGGCCTGGTTTTTGCTATACAAAACAAACTCTTTTGGAGCTAGGCAGTGCCTCCATTTCTTCAGTTCTTTTATGATTGCATAAAACTCTTTATCATACATGGAATAATTCTGTTTGGCATCGTTTAGCTTCTCATTGAAGTATGCAACGAGTCTGTTGTCTTGACTTAAGACTTCTCCAATCACAAATCCACTTGCGTCATATCTCACTTGAAATGTTTTACTGAAGTCTGGAAAGACCAGAACTGGCTATTCAGTTATCTTTTCTCTTAACAACTTGAAACTTTTCTCTGCTTCCTTTGTCCAATGAAGATATTTATGTATTTTCTTGACTGTGTCCATCATTGATGCACAAATTCCACTAAAATTCCTGAAGAACTTCTTGTAAAAACTAGCTAATACATGGAAGCTTCTGACTTCAAAGATGTTCCTTGGCGATGGCCATTCTTTGATTTCTTTTACCTTTTCTGGATCCATCTTCAACTCATTCGAAGAGATCAAAAATCCCAAATAAATGAGTTATGTCTTCATGAAAGACGACTTCTTCAAATTTATCAACAACTATTGTTGCTGCAACCTCCTCATCACTAGATTTAGATGTCTCAAATGTTCTCCCTCGGTCTTAATGAAAATCAGTATATCATCAAGATACACAATTACAAACTTCCCAATGAAATCTTTCAAGACTTCATTCATCAATATCATAAAAGTACTTGGTGCATTCTTCAAACCAAATAGCATGACAAGCCATTCATATAGTCCTTCATTCCTCTTGAATGTTGTCTTCCATTCATCACCTTCCCTCATTCTAATATGAAGATATCCGCTTTTCAAATCAATTTTTGAAAAAACCTTTTCTCCACTTAAGCAATTCATCAAGTCATCCATCCTAGGTAAAGGAAAGCTATATCTGATACTGATTTTGTTTATAGCCCTTGAGTCTATACACATTCTCCATCCACCATTATTCTTTGGAATTAACACTGTTGGTATAGCGCATGGACTCAATCTTTCTCTAATCAACCCTTTGCCCATCAAACCCTGGACTTGTTTCTTCACCTCTTCATTCTCCCGCAGTGTTAGCCTGTACACTGCTTTGTTTGGTAAAATTTCTCCTGGTATGAGGTCAATGTGATGGCTTATACTTCTGATGGGCGACAATGAACAAAGTAAGTCATCCACCACTATATCAACGAAATTCTTCAGCAGTTCCTGAATTTCCTCAGGTAGATCATCTATCGATGTACTGGTCAAGATGACTCTAGGTTTTCTTACCACAACAAACTGCATTTCTTCTTCTTTCTTGACTTCGTCCAAAAGTTCCTTCCCACTCATGAGAAGTATAGTATTTATTTTTTCTTCTTTCACCTTCTTGTCTTCAATTGGCAACAACATATGCGTTCTACCACTCTTATCCAAGGTGTATGTGTTCTTTCTTCCATCATGAATAACATTTCTGTCATGTTGCCATGGCCTCCCCAACAAAATATGATAGACATCCATGGTAGTAACATCACATAAGATCTCATCTCTACATCCCCCTATCTTAAATTCGACTAAAAACTGTTTAGTGACTGTTACCTGATGTCCTTTTTGAAACCACGAGACTTTATATGGGCTTGGATGTGCAGCTGTCTCCAATTCCAGCTTCTCCACCATCTCTGTGGATACTAGATTATCAGTGATTCCACTGTCAACTATCACCTTGCATACCCTATCCTTGGTCTTGAAAGCAGTTCTGAACAAACTATTCCTCTGGACTGGATTGTCTATCTCTTTCTCTGGCTTCAAGAGAATTTTCCTCATCATTAAGGATCTTTTGCCTCAACATTTCTCCTCTGCACTTCTGAAATGTGAGCTTTGCCTCCTCCATCTCTTTTTCTATCGGGAGATTCCCAAGACTTGTGTCTGATATTTCCACAAACAAAACACTTTACTTCACCTCCTCTTCCTCTTGCTCAAGGAAAAGTGTTCCTATCGGCATATTGTCTTCCCTGTGAACTTCCTCCCATTTCTGGGTGATTATGAGGATTATTTTCTTCATCCTTGGGCTTCTATACTCTGTCCTGGGCAACTGCTCTTCCTCTACTCTGAATTCTACCTCTACCCCTTTGACCTTTCTTTCGGGCCAATTTCTCTTCTGCCTTTAGAGAAATATGATAAGCATCTTCTACATTTCTTATTGTCACCATGCTCATCTCATCCTGAATCTCATATCTCTGGCCATTTATATATCTGGTGACATTTTCATCATCACTCTCATGACGAGCTACTCTAATGTTAAGTCGGTAAAACTCCTCCATGTATTCCTTCATTGTCATCCCTTTCTGTCTCAAATTATTCATTCTTTGAAATAGATTAATTTGGTAATCTCTGGGTATGAATTTGGCTTTCATCTTCATGACCATGCTATCCCAACTTTTGATTCTTTATTTTCCTTTGCAACGCCTGTCAGCCTATAGCTCATCCCACCACAGTGCTGCATGTCCTTTCAGTCTAGTGACAGTGTGATTTACTTTCTTATATTCTTTGATATCTTCATAGTTGAAGTATTTATCTAGAGCTCTAAACCAATCTAACAACTCCTCAACATCCAATTTGCCTTCATACATTGGGATTTCTAGCTTTTCTCTGGCACTTATTATTGCAACAACCTTGAATATACGTTCCTCTACAACATCTTTGGCTACAAATTCTTCTTCGGGTCCTCCTTCATTTTCTCTTTCAGCCTCACTAATATCTCTAGTATCAGGTGTTCGCCTCTATGTTGCCTCCATAGCATCTAATCAAGCATGAATTTCTCTCATTTCCCTTTCCATAGTTGGATCGGGCATAGGTCTCTCTTGACATCTTCTCGGTGGCATTGTTCCAATCTGTCCACACAGAATTCAATCACAACTATCTTCTGTCTTCCCTCTACATAAAACAAAATTTTTTAGCTCTGATACCACCTGACGCAGACCCCCACCTCAGCAGGGTCCACTGACCTCCCGGTCTTTGGATATTTCTATTCCCATGAGCCGAAATGGATCCTTAGTTCCCTCTAGTACCTTTAATGGATATAAAACCACATGTCCTTCGAGAATTTATGCCCACGTGAACAAGCACTAGGCACAAATCTCTACTTCACGTAACCACTGGTGTGACCACTAACTTAACCCAAATGGTTCTTCAAGTTCGTGACTTCGTGTTTCATGATTTTGGGATTCCTACTGTGAGTCACCCCGACTCCTTCAATTCCTGAAACCCCGAAATGGGCTAACGATCCTTAGCTCCTCCCTTGTGCTTCCACCATATGACCTCTAGCCAAATCCTGGGGCCTCACCTCCAAGCGCGTCATGATTTCGCGATTCGTGAGTTTGCGATGTGACTCTCCTCCCTTTTTCACGAAGTCCAAACTCACGACTTATTTATCACAGATCAACGATCCTAAACCTCCCACTATCTGACGGTTCAGATCCTTGTTTCGCTAAGTTAGGACTTCACAACTCGTGACTTCCAGGTTGTCGTTTCCTCCACACTCCCGACTCCCAAGATGTCGAAACTCCAATCTCCAATCAACGAGTTGTGTTGATCTAGATCTAACAGTTGCTATCTCTCCTGAGCTTGTGAGTGTGGAAAGACACTTGGTCTTAACCTTATCATTGATTTACTAGATCCAATGGTCCATAGATATCTGCGATTCTCCCTCTAAGAATTCCCTCTGTCCATTTAGGTTCTCAAAGACTCGTCACCAAGAACTTGGAATCTGTCCTCCTGATCTTGATTGTTGTTGCAAAATCAAGGGTTCTAAGGGATTCTTGTACACACTCCTTGCGGCCTTCACAATAATCTCTGATTATATAATGGTTCCCAACTCTGTGCACTCCTTGCAGAAAGAAGTTCTTGAACCACTTCCTTGGTTGGAAAAGTCTCAAACTTCAACATGGCCTGTGCACTCCTTGCATGGCTCTGTTCTATATTTCACTTCTATTGGTATAAGAAAAACTCTATCTCTCTTGAGATTTTTTGAGGTAAAACCCAGAATCTCATCAGCGCACTCTTTGCAGAATTTCATTGCACTCCTTGCAAAAATTCTCAGGACGAGGAGAAATTGAAACTTATAATTTCCCTCTCACAGACTTCATACATTCAACATGAAATCGTACACATAAAGCATTGAAACAAATTTATAACAGAGCATATAAGAAAACTGTAAACATACCATTCAATAGATGCAAACAGTATCCATAACAACACCATGAAATTTAGTCAAAGCATTCTTATATTAACTCAAGTGCTTATGTACATGGGTTCTATAGAAACAACTATTTTCTTATACAACTTCTATAGTCTCTATTATTCTATGCTCTCCTATGATCTCTTGTTCTACAACTTAATTACAATTAGAATGAATGATAATGGTGATACAATACCACTACGAGGGAGTCCTCTTAAGTTTTTCCCTCCTACAACTCTAAGCTATCTTATCGAATTAAAATATTTATAACTACTTTAAATGATTACATTAATTACCTACAACCAATAGATGATAGCAATGCTCAAGATACGCGTTACAATCCACAAAACATTTAAGGGAACTTATGTCTCTCGAGATATTAAATTAATGTGCCATCCTTTTGAAATTCAAAATATCTTCCAAATTTGCGCTGGTGCGTATCCAACTGTCCTCCGCTTGTGCTTTGCTTGCGATGCTCCTGCATCAATTATTCAAACCAATTAAGCAATTGGGTTCTTGCTAGACTTTTAGAGTATAAACAATATCATAATAAGGTGAGATTTGGTCTCAGAGTTAGCTTTGCAGAGACAAGATTGAATCCATCCCTCATATCTTCCTTTTTTAAGGATGTTTCATGTTAAGGTTTATTATTTAAAAATAACCACGTGATTTTTTTTTTTATTTGGATGGACATTTGAAATTCTAAAGAAGCCCCGACCACCAGAATTGTGGGTTGGCGTTACCCTCGATAAGAAGGGATTTGTATCCTAGTCTGGGATCATAGTTACTTATATGATTCAAAGGCCAAATGAGTTAATCTTGTTTATTTTTTTATTAAACAACTTCTTATATTTTGAGTATAGTGTTCCTGTATTTTTGCATTCTCGTCTCAAAGTGAAATGTCCTATTAAGAAAGCCACTAGGGATCCAAGCCAATTTGGACTTTTTTACCTCTTCCAATTCTCCATACCAACCGATTTCCTATTAGGGGAAAGGTTGTAATCATTTCTTTCCATATTATTGAGGAGTTATGAAAATGTCAAAATAGATTTTTGACACATTCCTCTTTCGATTTAGGCATAATATATTTATCGTTAATTACCCATGCCTAGAGTATAGAGCCTCCTATTAGTATCCATACATTTTTTGCTGCAATATCCTCAGAGGAAAGTAAGATGTTCGTTAGGCTCCATCCACCCTATGACTTTGGAACAACAAGTTTTATCTAGGAGTCTATAACCTTCCCTTCTTTTCCCATTTCTCTAGACCAAATGAACATGAAACAAAACTTCCTGATTTTTTCCAAAACTCCTTTTGGAATCCATGCTAGGTACATCCAATATACGAGGACTAATTCTATAAATTATTTGACAAGAACCAATCGACCACCTCTGGAGAGCCATCGATTGCACCATGTGTTGAGTTTTTTCTCTACCTTAGCTATTAGCCACTTCCACTTCCCTTTTTGGTACTAATTTTATTTCAAATGAAAGTATGAGTTTTTCATTCACTCATCTGATGATAGTACCCCCCCAAAAAAAGAATTGGGAATACAAATATTTTTCATTCTCTGAGATGCCCCAATATGATATTGTTGACTTGTCAATGTTAAGTTTCATTCTTATTGCCTCACAAAATAGATTGATGATATCTCCAATATTTTCAACCATCCTTCTAGTTCCTTCATAGAATATTAAAATTTCATCAATGAAGAGTAATAGTGGGTGACATGGAAGGAAGTACAAACATTTATACCTTTTATGTTTCTAGATATGGTATCCTTCTTGAGAGGTCTACTGAGGCCTTCTACAAAAGTGATTAACAATTTTTGGGAGAGAGGATAACCATGCATGATCCCTCTTTTATACTTAAAGAGGGGAGAGGTCACAACATTGGTTAGAACTGAAAAACATACTGAGATAATGCTACTCATTACCTAAGTAACAAATCCATGACAAAATCCTAGATAAAGAAGGATGAGTAATAGTATAATGAAAATAAAACTGAATCGATCAAACTATTTGGGGAGATCCACTTTCAAGTATAGATATTTTAGGTTCTTGGATTTGATCAAGTGGAGGCTCTATGTGCTACCCCTATTTTCTTGTGAATTTTCCTCCCTTCCAAGAATCTAAATTACTCTTGAGAGATACAATGAGATAGAATTACTTTCATCCTCCTAGCTATTAATTTGGGGATAAATTTTTAAATGCAATTACAAGGGAAGATTAGTCTAAAGTTCTCAAAACAAGTGAGATTATCTGTATTTGGGATCATAGATAAGAAAGTGGTATTAAAATTTGTTAATAATTTCCTAGAGGTTATATAGACTTTGACCACTCATCTAGGATCCTCTTCAATGAAATCAAAACAACTTATAAAGAATTCAACTAGAAGGCCAATCAAACCAACGATTTTTTCCTTTTGGAAGCTATGTATATTTTGGAAGAGCTCCTCTTTCCCAACTTCATCCATTAATTCTTGGTTATCTTTAGGATCAGAAAATTTTATAAAGAAATTATCCAATATAATGACTATTTCTATGATTTCACTAACGTCTTCTTTAAAAAGAGAATCGAAACAATTTACCCCTTATAGATCCATTTTAGAGAAACTGGTGTTGATTATAGGATTCTTTTTCCCTTCCATTTACCTGGGCCCTCTCATGAGGGAGCCAGACCTAGTCCCGCTTCGATACCATGTTGAATTTTCTATATGAGATGATATTGTTTATGAATATATTATTACAATGATGTGTGTTCCATATATATAGAACATATGGTGACCATCCATGAAAGGATGCATCCCTTAGATAATAAATAACTACATATTTGTTCTATATATATTTATACTTTGTATTATAAATATCATTTCATATATATATATATATATATATATATATATATATGGAAGAATGTCTTCCCAATGTTGTTCAAACATCAACACTTCCTCTCAACTAGAGAGACATTCTTCATTATTCCAAAGTTTGTCTCTGAATTATACAAAATTTAAACACTCCCTCTTAGCTAGGGAGGTGTTCTTTGTTGCTACACAAGTTCATACGATATCCATAGTACAACATGACTTCACAGCCAATGCATCCAAGGCATGTGGGTAGCTCTCAAATAGCTTCAACATGTCACCATGTCATCCACTACCTCGCAATGCATTTGTACCTCATCATGTGCACCCCTATAAATTCATAGCCAATGCATCCAAGGCCTATGAGTAGCTCTCAAATAGCTACAACATGTCTCCATGACATCCACTACCTTGCAATGCATCATTACCTCATCACATGCACCCCTGTGACTTCACAACCAATGAATCCAAGGCTTGTGGGTAGCTCTCAAATAGAGACAACATGTCCCCATGACATCCACTACCCCACAATTCATCTGTACCTCATCACTCCCTCTAAACCTAAATTTCATCATAACAAATTGAAATTATATTGAAATTGGATCGTAATACAATTGAAATTATATTGAAATTGGATCCAATTTGTTACGATCCAACGATTCGTCACTCCCTATGTACAAGGTTATAAATAAAGTAAGAAAACTAAAATGAGCCCCAATAAGTAGGCTGTAATTTTAGTGATTTTTTCTTCATTTACTATGAATAATATTCATAGCTTTTTTTTTAAACCATCTCAATTTTTTTTTAACAATTTTTTCATAACTTCCAAATGTTTTTAGTAACTTTAAATACTTTGGATTCTGTTTCCACTTCCAAACATAACAGTTGTAAAAACCATGGGGTTCACACAAATTCTTCCTCAACTTAATAGAGAAAAAATCCACACAACATGGGAAAGAACAATGCATAATGAATGAAAGGCAATCAAGACCTTTTCTCTCACTAAATTTACTCTCTTTCCAAGATTGCGACAATTTTCACTTTGACACATATTTGTAAGGAAGTATGGGCAAGAGAGGGAAGTACCTTAAAAGGGATAATGTCAAGGTTAAATTAATCATGCCCCTCCTTTCCTTTTCTCCCCGTTTTGTAATACCATAGTTTTTTTTGTTGCTTGAAATTACTTTTTGATGGATATTATTTTAATTTTTTTCTTTTTATTGCACTGAGAGTAGTGAGGTGCTTTACAGCTTACTATGGAGGATATTTTGTCATGTTATAGTTATTTTAGATTAGATAACATTACATTAAACATTAAGAAAAATTAAAGTCTAAGAAAATATAACAATAATAAAAAAAAAAGTTGAAATAAAAAAAAAAAGCAATTGCATGCACTGTCACACAAACACATGTACATGAAAACATATAAAATATTAAACCAACCAAGATCCATCTTAAATTCTATCTATAAAGCATCGATAGGGATCAAATTTATTAAAGTGTAATTTTTTTATCCTTTAATACGAAAGAATTAAATGAAATGATAAAAAAAATTACACTTTAACTTAAATTTGATCCCTCGAGATGCTTTATAGATCTGTATTTAAGATGGATCTATGTTTATATATACATTTGCATATCATAAAAAACATAACAGACATACCTTACAATCCTAATTTATTAATGTAACTCACAAGCACTCACTTACCAATCCTTCTATTTCACATTTTTACAACCAATTGACTCATGGATAGAGTAACATATAAAACAAGTATACTTTAAAATAAACTAAATAACCATTGACAAACCCAAAATTATTTTTAATAAATTCATTGAAAGTAAGAGAGTGATAATCTCAAATAACTAAAGAAATTGCTTCATTTGAACTAATGGGTTTTATAAAAAATAAATTATTAAAAATAGAAAAATATTAAAAATATAATTTAAATTGGTAAAATATTCATTAATTAATTGAAGGGTTAGTATCCAAGTTCAAACTTCAATAGATATAAAACCTTTATGTATATATATGTGTGTTTGAGAGAAGGTGTTTTCCTTTTCAAAGTTGGTTTTTCTCTATCATAACCAAAAAAAAATTAATACATGTAGATAGATTAAATCAATATAAATAATCATTAATAAATTAAATAATAATATTAATAACAAAACTAAATCATTCCACCATGTGTAGGTAACTAACTTGATCTATGGTGAGAGGGGATATTTTTCGGATTGCGGCTCGGTATCTTGTGACCACATGGGGGCTCTGTGGCTCGCTCCCTATGGTCACATGTTTTCAGTAACAAGACCGCAGGCCTGGGGCCTCATGATAGGGTATTAGCCACCATTTTACCCTTTTGACTCTCAAAAGACGTTTCTTTTTCTTGACGAGGGTTCTGTCAGTTGGGGAATAGTTTATGAATCGAATTAGAAATTGAGTTGTTAGCGGTTAGGGTAGATCCTATGGCTACCTATGATGAAGAGGTAGATTACTCACTAGATACGGGTGAGATACTTCCATGGATGGGGACAACTGGAAGCCCACCAACTCCCTTGCCAGTATAACTGCTGACGAAAATTCCCTCTGAAACTCAGAGTGAATTATTCTCATAGTTTTCAACTTTATTCTGTGGTTCAACTTCGGAGTCATATTCATGAATTGGGAGGGAGTCTTGGGGGAGTGAAGTTTTGACACCGGCATTGATGTCAACCCTCGTCATGGGTTTTGGACCGCAATATTGATAAAGGTATTTGGACATGAAGGAAAATGCACATGCATATACAAAACCCATGA